>PVJH01005704.1:0-109156 GCA_004026705.1 Nesogale talazaci | reverse complement strand
TATATATACATATATATTCTCAAAGAATTATACAATATAGAGTTGAAAGATACCTTCAGGACTTTTCTAATCCAAATGCATGGATTAATTGGGGCAGAAATTCCTCCCTTGAACACACCCTACCATGATTAGAGCACACCATTTGTTTTTCTACAGCTCAGATTGTTAGAAATTTCTTTAAACCCAAACCTGCTCCTTTGAAACTTCCACCCATATTTTTTGCCCTCTGGAGGTTCATGGAATCAGTCTAATCCTTTTCCCATCTGACAGCTTTTCAAATATTTAAAGACAGCTATCATGTCCCCATTATGTCTTCTTTCCCTCGGGCTAAAAAATCCCTAATTCTCTCAACAGTTCTTCGTGTTACATGATTGTAGACACTCTCACCATCTGAGTATGATTCTCAGCAAAGGCCCAGTTTTTGAAGAGACATTAAACCACGTTTTCTTCTCAAAGAAATCGAAATGCAGAAACTGAGCTGTTAACCCATTTTGCTTGGGTTGGTGGTGGTGGGAGGAGCAGTTGAGTCCATTTCCGCTCAACCGGACCCCAAATACAACTGAAAAAAGTCCACCTAGTCCTTCCCCACCCTCACAATTGGGGTATGGTGGTGTGTGTGTGTGTGTGCCCTTTGTTACAAACATTGGTGCTTAGCCATCGTGCTGATCATCTTCCTCTTTGGCATGAACCCTCTACCAAGCATGATGACCTTTTCCAGGGACTCTTCCCTCTGGATAACACATCCAAAGGATATGAGGCACAATCTCACCATTTTCTTGGGTCAATCTTACTGGCATGAGATGTTAATTATATCATTTGATAATTTCTGCAGCCTGTTGGATCACCTTTCTGGGTGTCTGTTTGTATCTGTCTGTCTGTCTATCTATCTATCTATCTATCCTCCTAGATATAGTCACATGTTGTTCTAGCTGCCAGCAAGTCAATCCCAACTCCTCGTGCTCCCAGATAGCACCAGAGGAAACACTGTCTGGCTCTGAGCCATCCTTCTCACCCTCTTGTTATGTTGAGCCCATTGTTGCTGGATCTATCTTGCCTTATTCATATCTAAGGAACATTCTGGCAGTACTTCTTCCAAGGCAGATGTGGTTGTTCTGCTGGAAGTCAATGGTACTGTGAATATTCTTTGCCAATACCATAATTCAAAGCAACAGTACCTTCAGCAGTTGTGTGATGATGCAAATTGGCAGTTAGATAATGACGTGGTTAAAATCTCCATTTGGTGGTCTTCTGTGGTCATCCTCTACATTTCATAATGCTGAACTTCACAAATGACCCTGTCTTTGGAATCTAATAATGTCCATAAGAAACTAATGTGAGTGGGTGCGTTCTGTGCACAGAAGACTAAGCCTGGAGTTCCATGGAATCAGAACTACTGACTGTCTTTTTAATGAACCTTCAGTGCTTCTTATAGCATGCTGCAAAATGAGCATTTGATGACTGTCACAGTTGGACCTCTCTTTATTTATTTATGAATAACTGAGGTTAGCTTAGTTTACATGATCTGGGTTTGTGCAAGGACACACGGTTTTCAGGGAAACACATGTGAGTACACCTGCCGACCTTGGAGGGCAATGAAAGTCAGCCGAGTGGGTCACAGCTGGCCCACAGCTCTGGGAAACAGCAACCACAGAGCAAATGGATCCTCACGGAAGTCATCCATGTGATCCCCCACCTCCATCACAAAATCTGATTCCTGCTATGAAACCCTGCCAGCCCCAGCTGCCAGGAGGCTGCCCAAGTGCCAAGATCTTCTGGTCCTCTCTGGAAATGCTCATTGCGGTGCTTTGCCAGAGGAAGACTTTTGCTGGGTTTCGATTTTGTCCTGATGGTCTCCATTTCACTTTCAATTCACATTTTACACCGCATACTTATCATGCTTAAAAAAAAAACTAATGTGCTATCAAGCTTTCAGATGACATGAAGTTGGCTAGAAAGGGCTGTGTTAACATGTGGGAAAGACAGAATTGGGACCCAAAGAAATGTGGGTAAACTAACGACGCGGAAAATCAGAGGGTGAGTGTAGAAACTGGTAAAAGGCAAGAAACAAATTCCTAAAAGTTCCCTGCAAATGAAAACATGGGGCAGGCAAAGCTGGCTGTGAATCAGTATTGTTCAAAGAGAGGGAAGGACCATGGCACAAGCATTCTGGCTGACCTTCTTCCGAGACAGACTTGTTTGTTCTTTAGGCAGCCACAGAAATGTCAAGATTCTTTGCCAACATGGTGCATATAAACTGAGAATGCATCTTTACATCATATTCAACTAAAGAAATAAAAATTACCCTGGAATCTTTTCAGAGACAAACTGAATGAAGGTACATGGGTGAATAGCTTTAATTGGATGTGATCATTTGGCCTCCGGTTTCCTCCCTTTTGAAGATCCCTGGTGATGTGGTAGTTGGACTGTGAATGAAAGGTCATAAGTTTGAAATCACCAGCCATTATTCAGGAGAAGAGTGGGACTTTCTACTCCTGTACAGAGTTCTAATCTCAGGAATCCACAGGGCAATTCTATTCTCTCCAATTGGGTCCCTATGAGGAGGCATAGTCTCACTGACAGTAAAGTTTAGTCTTATTTAGTTGCATCCCCTGTCTAAATTGTTCTTAAAGTTGTCTTACTCTGACCGGAATCATTGGCATGGCCATTGAGTCATTCGATAGAATCATCGTAAACCCCCTGCTGTTGTCACTTGAGCCCTGCAACTGTGCATGATCTGGAGTTAAGTGCCCCTTCCTCCATCGTTATTGTTCCACCCTCTTGATTATCAATATTCAGAGGGACAACTGAAACGGCATCTGAAGGAATGGTCACTCAAGAAAACAAGAAAAGGGGACCGCTTTCTAAGGAGAAAGCATCTGGAATCACTCTGGGATTCTTAGCTCTCTCTCAAGGGACCAAGAACACAATCACAGAGATGGAAACTCTAAGAAAGAAAATTGCCATGAGGGCTACAAAGCCGATCATGCTGTGTCAGCCTCAGATGTGGTGTGTTGAAAGGGAGATGGCAAGACATTTTTCAGTAGTTAAATAATTAATGTGTAGCAGAGAAGCACAATATCCCAACTACATAACTCCTGTCTCAGTTACCAGCATCAAACCCAATGAATAGGTTAGCAATACTCACAGAACGACCTCATTGGCATCTCAGTAAGATGCTTCCAGCAAGAGTTTAAGACCCATGAATAATTCTAGTACAGGGGCTGCCAAAGCGAGCACAACCCATGAATAATTCCACTTTCTCAAAGCAGAGCTACTATTTCTCTGCATTTTATGAGAGGCAAATGGAATATGTGTGGTGTTGTGGGTTTGGCCTTAGGCTGCTAATAGCAAGATTGGCAGTTCAAATCCAACATCCACTCCATAAGAAAGATGCATAGAAGAAAAAAGAAAAATGCGTAGGCTGTCAAGACTTACAGTTTTGGAAGCCCTCTTTAGTTTGCTATGTGTGGGAATAGACTAGATGGCAGTGGGTTCTATAAACATAGGACAATTGTACAGGCATTGTGTGCCATGCATGTATTAAATAATGCATACTTAAATGCATCATTACGATCACTGTCTTCATCAAAAATTGCCAACTTTCCAAATAGCATAAAGTGAAGAGGAAAACTCCTCCACCTGCCGGGAATGTCGTTTTACATATTTTTTTCATTCTCTGTAGTCAATGTTGATGAGGTTGCATGCAACGATTTAAACCATAGATTTTAATGAAGAAACACGAGGGTCTTGAAAACATTCCTCCATTTGCCACCCAACAGGGCAAATGACGGCGGGAGATGAAGCCTATGCAACATCACTCTTATCAAATGTTTTCCTTCTGAAATATTGACTTAGTTCTGGACACTTACCACAGTTATCAGGTTGTTTATGTTCTAGCCCTATGACCCAGCTCTATACAACTTTCCAAATCTCAAAGTCTGCCCTCTCATGTGCCAGCTAAACCTAAACATGCGGTGAGCAGTGAGAGTTTTTCTTTCCTTTCTGCTAATTCTTTGCATTGCTTTCAAATTATCATCCACTGAATTTACAGTGGGATGCTTAGCATACACTGGGAAGAAGGAATATCAATTGATTTTACATTCAAAAGTGGTTTGGGATTTATCAGAATTCTGAGCAAAGATGTACAATTTCAATAGATTAAACCATACACTATCATTAAAATCAGAATAACTTAGGAAGCACAGGATTCTTAACAGAACATGAAATTGGGTTCTTGTTGAGTGTTTGAGAGCTTCCTTGTAAAATGACAGAACTCAGTTGAAAGTTCTCTAAATTCCCCCCTTTTTTTGAGGTTTTCTTCTTCATTTCCTAGAGGGCAGGCTGCCCTTCCTCATCATTATTAATAGTCTGTGAGTCAAGTTAGCAGCTGACATTGTCTAACATTTAAATATTATGAATTAACAAGGCACGTTGTGTTCATGGAGCACAGCTGCCCTGTGGTTAAGCACTCATGCTTCTTACTGCACATTGGTGATTATTGTACACATAACCCAAAGTATATTTTTCACAATCACACATCTTCAATAATTTTATCTCTTCCTCTTTTCAAAACTGTATACGTCCCTAAAATATTGATGCAGCTGATTAAAATGTGAGAGAATTAAAAGTAACATGCCCTACTGTCTCACAATATTCTTTAGAATTAACATGGTTCTGTAGCATGTCCAGGGACTCTAGAGAGTCTGAAGAAGTTGATTATTCACACTGGCTACGTTAAGAGGCTGATACATTTTCCAGATTCTCCCCTGTTACCCTCCAGCCCATAGCAACAAAATAGGAAAACCAGGGACGGAGTCATTTCTACCAAGACTGAACACCAGAGCTTTGGCCAACGGTCTAGCTCTGTTTCAGATTCTTCTTTCTTGTAAGAAGGACAAAAGCAATAAATGAGACAAGAAAGTGCTGACAGGATCACCCGGACCATGACAGGAGCTTTCATTGAAGCAGAAAAGATGTTCTAGCCACAGTCTCAAGGCAATGCACAAAGGGGAACTGTAAGACCCAATGCATTCAATGATGCTGCTCTCTTGCAGATAATAGTGTGAGGAGTTTTTTTCCCACATAAATTTTAAAGAAGGAGAAAATTTCATCCCTCATCCTTTTAAACACATCAGCAAACGACATGAATTAGAGAATACTTTAAGGAACCAAAAAATCAGTAACACATAATTTCCTTGATTGAACTACCCCATCAATGAAGTCCAAACCACCATAGCATACAATGCCTTCCTGTCACATGAGAAAATGAGGTAACTGGTACGTGTGTGTGTTTAAAATAGAGACTGTGGTATTCCCTATAATGTCAAAGTAAGAATCCAAGAAAATAGGTCTGTTAGTCCAGCCTCTTGCCAATGTGAGATTACTCCCCAGGCTGGAACTGCAAGTGTTTTGTCTAGGACCGTTTCAAATGATTCAGATGAAAAAGACTCCACGTCATTCTGTGGAAAATGAGGCTACAGCCCAGAAAACGAAGGAAACATGTCCTGACTTTCAACTTTCACTTTGTTTGGCTTGGATTTCTTTCAGGTGTACTATAGAAAAGGCCATTAGACACACGCGCGCGTGCACACACACACACACACCATAATCACCATTCTGAATATGCTCCGCCCTCCCCAAAGATGCTCAGGATTTATTTAGCCATGAAATGCTACTCATTAAGTAATAAGTGAATGAATGAAATAGCCTAACCCACCACTGCCAAGTGGGTTCCACCTTACAGCCAATCTGTAGAACAGAGCAGACCTGCTCTACTGGCTTTCTGGACGATAAATCTTTATGAAAGCAGATCTGCTGAATTTTTCTCCAGTCAAGCGGCTGACGGATTTGAACTGTCAACCTTTCCATTTGCAGCCCAAGCTCATCCCATTGTACAACTAAATGTAAATCCTTGACTTGATTCTTCTGTGATGAGGCGAGAGTAGTGTAAATGAGATTCGTGATTGAGGAGTTTTTGTTTCCCATTCATTTGCCACCTTATCTTGATGAACTCAATGCACCTGAATCTGAGATTCTTCAGGGACTTCATAATAGGGAACCCTGGCAGTGCTGTCACTTAAGCATCAGACTGCTGACTGCAAGGTCAGTGGTTCAAAACCACGAGGCACTCCACAGGAAAAGCTGAGCCTGCTGTAAGGATTTGCAGTCTTAAAAACCCTCTCTAGGATCACTGTGAGACAGTTAACTTGGTGGCAGTAGATTTGGTTGGTTTTGTACATGACAAAGAAAATAATATCCATTAGTCTTTCCATACTTCCTAAGGATAGAAAATGAGATGGCAAATCGAAAAATGCTATGTAGACAAACCACTATATGATTCTTCAATGTCTATACACCTGTGTGGATTTGGTGCAGTGTGCTTTGCTTTGTTTGACAAAGCGACTTCATACAATGTCTTGTGAAGAGGAGCAATATTATTACTGATGTCAGATGAATCTTGGCTGAAATCGTGGCATACCAGAATTAAGCTGACCTGTATTTTACTAGCCATGCAAAAATGTTCAATTATGTGAATCATAAGTTACGGATAACATTGAGGTACTTCAGAATTCTAGGACACTTCATGGTACTTGGGAGCTACAGTGGAATAGTGGGGTATGAGTTGGACTGCCAGTTCCTCCCAGGGAAAAAGAAGAGTTTTTTTATTCCCAGAAAGATATATCCACAGATACAGGTCTACTCTGTCCCTCAGAGGGTCACTGAGTCTGAATCTGTTCCATGGCAGTGAGTGAGTTTCATTGTGCTTATGCACACAGTTGGAGAGACAGTCGAGTGAATGGGCAACGGATTATTGCACAAAATCAGAAAGGTGTGTGTCATACTTCTTTAATCTCTGCCCTGCGAAGTCTGAGAAGCTGGGGCATATGAGGAACACCACAGCAGCACATACTGAAAGAGGCCTCATGAACAATCCATGGTTTGTGGATGGCATGATCTCACTTGCTGAGAGAGAAGTGGATTTCACTACCTGACAAAGTGAAGTGTTGACTGGCGAGGATCCAAAACTTCAGTAGGGATTATACCTCAATGTAAAGAAAACAAAAGTCATCCCCTGGGGCCAAGAAGCAACATCAGGATAAATGGGGAAAATTCTCAAGTTTCCAAGAATGGCATTGACTTGGATCCACGATCAATGCTCATGAAAGCAGGAGTGAAGAAACCAAACAACATAGTGCATGGGGCAAATGTTTGTGTGCTTTTTAAAATCTCTTTAAAATATTAAAAAGCAGAGGTGTCACCTTGTATGTTGAAGTATGCCTGACCCCAAACTAAAACCACAACCAATTCCACGACCATCAAGTCTATGCGAACTCATTGTGACCACCTAGAAGAGAGTCCTACTGCTTCATTGGGTTTTTGAGACTGGAAATCTACACAGCAAGAGACAGCCTCACCATTCTCATGGGAGGCAGCTGATGGGTTTGAACCCCTGAGAGTTTAGTTGGAAGCGTGGCGTCTAACTCCCTGTGTCACTAGAATTTCTTTCGTGTATGCCTGACCCAAGTAGTGGTATTTTCAATCACCTCATAGTCAGGCAAAATCTAAGCAAAGGAATGTGGAAGACCAAAGGGGAATGGCCACATGTGAACTATGGTATTGTAAAAAAGATTGACTATGGATTGTCAGAAAACAGAGAAAACTATCTTGGAAGAAGAAGACCCGGAATATTCCTTAGAAGTGATGATGGAGAGGAGAGACATTTTCCTCATAAAATGTGATATATGACCAGGAAGGACCAGTCTCTAGAAAAGGATGTGACACTTGGTTAAGTAGAGGGTCAGCTAAAAAGAGGAACTTCCTGAACAACAGGAATTTACACAGGGTTTCAGCAAGAAGTTCAAACATAGCAAGGATTGTGAAGATGGTACAGCCCTGAGCAGTATTTTTTCCTGAGGTCCACAGGCATTCTAGGGATCAAACTAATGCATGCTTTGGGCTTCTAATTGCAAGCCTAGCATTATGAAACCACCAGCTGTTCAATTGGAGGAAGAGGACACTTTCTAATCAATTCAAGAGTTACAGTCTCTGGAATTCATGGGAAAGTTCCCCTCTCTCCTTAGAGGATCACTATGAGTCAGAATGGACTAGATGAATTGAGCTTGGTACAGCAACATACTCCAGATGAACAAAGGCCAGAGAAAGGCTGAAGATAACGATGACCTAGGTGTGAGCACATGTGTTCACACACACACACACAAAAATTGCTCAGGGATTACACTGAGACTTGCTGGATACAGTTGGAAATCTACCTGAGCCAAATTCTTTCTTCTCTGACTTTCTACATGGCTATATCCTATGTAGTTCTGTGGATGCAACTAGATGTTAGCGACTGAAATCTATCTTATAAGACTGAAATAGCAGCACAGGACATATGGCATTTTCTTCATTGACTTTTTGTTGGTTTTGTTTTGTTTTTTTATTTCCTCGACAGTCACAAAGAGGATCCCTCATGGCACCACAGTTAAAGCAGTCCACTCCTAAAGTAAAGATAGGTGGCTCCCATCCACCAGTTGCTCCGCAAGAGGAAGATCTGGCCAACTACATATTTAAAGATGGCATTCCTGAAACCCCCATGGAACAGTTGTACTCTGTCCTTCAGGGTCACTAGCATCAGATTGAATGGGATGGCAATAGGCTTATGATCACTGAAGACCCCAGTTGAAATTTTCCTTCTCTGATGCAATTGCCAAAATTCCTCATTAGGAGTATGGATTGAAACTGATGGATTTAGTCAGTCTATGTGCTTGTTGTATTATTTCAAGTGTCTGCCCAGGGACATCAACAGGTTAAAGAAATGCTTTTTAAAATAATGGTGACCATTATTAAGAGAACTTGAAAATGAGCACATTTGCCAGATACAGAGAATTCTTTGGATACAGACCATCACTTTGGACTGCAGATGGGGGTGGGGAGGTGGGGGAGGAGAGGATGGGAAAATTTCCCTTGGAAAATTAGAAATAGATATCAAGTGGAAAGAGACAGAAAATAAACAGAATGTCCAATGATCTGAAGAGAGTGATGAGAATGTACTTTTTCAATCTTCCTGAAAAAGCACTTTTAATCAAGCTTATTTCCTCTTATCGTACACCAGACACAAGAGGTGCCAGCCGTAGGCCGGCGCTCTTCAGTTATTTTTGCTTATCCATGTCCTTATCCTTTTAAACAACATTGCCTCCTCTAGTTTCTCACCTCACATGACCTGAAGCCAGTGGATTGCCTTTATTATCTCTTAGAAAATAAACTTTTTTTTTTTAATAAGGAAGAAAAGGGTTGTGACCTAGGGGAACTACTGTAAGACCACTTAACTCCAAGAAAGGCAGAAGTTCAGTCAGCACCTTCAACACTGTACAGAGTCACATCACGAAGTTCACATTCCAGCCCCGTCCTTCTTCTGAGAGCTTACCGTAACTACACGTGAAAGGAGTCAGGGGTGCACTGTAGATTAGGCATTCGACTAGACTGCTAGGTGCTGGTTCAAAGCCTCACCTGGATGAGGCTGCCTGCTCCTGTAAAGCTTAACAGTCTTGGATCCCCTAGATAGAGTCTCTATCCATCAAAATGGACTCAATGGGCAGTGGTTTGAGTTTGGGTTTTGTGGTGAGGACAAGCAAGGGATAATGGTTTCAGTAGACAGTCCTCAACCAGATACTGGGGAGTCGTCTTCTAGAAGCACTTACTGAAATGGCATTGTGGTTGCCAATCAGGCTGCTTGCTGCAAGGCTGGCAGTTCAAATCCACCAGCTTCTCTTCAGGAGATAGATGAGGCCTTCTACTCTCAGAGAGTTACAGGCTCAGAAACTCAATGCCAGTTCTACCCTGTCCTATAAAGGTCATTATTTGTCCACATCAACTCAACGGCAGTTGGTTTTACTCGGTTTTATTAGGCCCTTCACATTCAAATAAGGCTAAACTCATTGCCTTTGAGTAAATTCTATAGGACAGAGTAGACCTTCCCCATGGGGCTTCTGAGATGATAATTCTTGATAGGAATAGACAGCCTCTTCTTTCTCCCAAGGAGCTGCTAGTCAATTTGAATCATCAGCCTTCTGGTTAGCTGCCCAGTGCTTCACTCACTGTGCTACTAGGCTTCCTTAATAAGTACTTCATAAGTGCTAAGGTAGTGTTTACAATCGGAGATAGGAATTATCTCCACATAAAAATACCTAGAAGGCCAGAGTGAGACGAGATGGATGAATAAATATTAGCATTAACATAGGCAGTCTATCTGTGTGCGTCCCTATCGCTTTCTTGCCAGCTTCTCATTTTATACGTATGTACACGTAAACACACGTTGGTGGGAGAAACACATCTGTCACACGAGAGATAAGTAGAACACTGAAACCAAATCTGCTGTGTCAGGGAGTTTCGGAGCCATGAAGTGATGTCTGCACTGTGTGCCATAGAACAAACACATTTGGCCGAAGGGAGGCTGGCTGCTCATGGCACCAGAGTGGTCTCCATCCTTCCAGCTGCCGTTATCTCCCAGATATTTGTTGTTGACAGTTCAAAATTCTTTTTACATCATTAAGCCCAAAGAGTTCACAATAAACTGCAAGTGGCCTAGACAAATGATGTGAGGGTTAGGGGAGAAGACGGAAGGGATTTCAATTACCATTGGCTTCCCCAAGAGTCAACCGTTCAGGAAGTGGCCCAAGCAACCATTGCAAGCTGCATGGTCTGTCCAGACTAGAACTGTTCCAACAGAGTCTACACTGAAGAACCGCATTCACTGAAAAGTGTACTGTAAGAAGGACTATCAACTCATTAGAAACTAGGTTCAAGCATCATGCAGGGAGTTGGAGCACAGAACCTTTTCCCATCATTTCCAATTCTTAATAAGAGTCTTATTCTTTCATCCTTCCGATGGATCTGCAAAGGTTAGGAAGTTTAGAACCTGAAATAAATGCTTGCTTCCATCAGGTTTAAGATGACTTTCTACAAAGCTACCTCCAGATCATTTTATACAGGGAAATTGTGGAGATAGAATCCATGCAGTTGAAATTGTATCCTGAGCATTGACACTTCTTCACACTGATGACAAATCCACACTGACCCATCGTTTGCTTCAAATTCCTACTCTCAAGAATGTTCCTAAAAGGCTTTCCCCATTCTAAATCTGGGTAGTATTTTTAAACCTAACAACCCAGTCAACGATGTCAGGTTATCAAGAACTATGAGTTCTTGGTGCATCCCATCTATCTCCAAATTGTCTGTGAAAATAAAGCCAATACAAGTAAAAGCAGATAGATTGACACACTAGGAAACAAAAGGGAAATGAACAACATTTTAACGGACGTCAGTGATGTGGCATTGTCACTGTACAAGTTTTGTTTTCTAACTCTCACCTCCTCTTGAGAATGCATAAGCTCAGAGAATCATCTGTCCTCTACTTGTGTATCTGGGTTCTATGGAAACACAAGCACTGTACTCATTTTAGTCAGGAGATTCAAACTGTTTTATTTCGATTATATTTCAACAATGTTTAGGGCATTCACTGATGTGATCATTCCTTTTGAGATGTTATTAGGAAGAATCAAATCAAAACCATTCTTTTTTAAAATATGTGTTGGCTGTGCTATTGTTTAGCAAATTGAGATTGGACTTCAAAATTGTCCATGCACCTTTCTCATACTTTCTTTAAATAAGCAGCTGAGTTTTGTACCCTAACAGATTTGAGTGGAAACCTCCAAATCATTAGTTATTAGCTTGTGTGAACTTAGAGAAGTTGCATTCTCTTTCTGAGTGTTAGGTTCTTTATCTGTAAATGGGAGGTAACAGTTTCTCCGTGGTAAGGTTTCAGGAGGATTCAATGATGTAGTAACTTAATTAACAGATCGCATTCAGGAACTCTCCAAATGGGTCAGGAAGTATTTTCAGAAGTTTTCATTTATTCACTCATGCTAGTGGGTACTATCTTTGAATTCCTATCACTATAAATGGGAAAGCTAACACTCAGAGAAGTCAAGAAATTGTGGCTGGAATTCCACTCAAATAGTGTACACGCATAGCCTTCCTGCTTAACCAGGACTTGATCCTTTGTCTCAATAAGGCCTATAGTGTCACCTGCCCACAGAAGGGAAGCATACCTAAGCCAAAACCAAATTTACTGCTATTGAGTTGATTCTACTCATAGCAACCAAAAAGAACCCAAAAGGAAATCCTGTGGGTTTCCACAACTATAGCTGTTTACCAGAATAGAACACTTGATCTCTCTTCCAGGGAACTGATGGGTGGTTTTGCACTGCGGATTTTGTGGTTAGTAGCCCAACATGGTAACACTGCCCTACCAGGAACAGGTTGCCTACAGTCCCCACTGATATTCATTCTGAGTTCAACCCTTTTCAACCAGAATAATTGTTAAGAAGTATAAGAAGAGTAACCAATAGAGAGGCCTGAGGGGCCGCCTCCATTACCGCCCCCTCCCCCCATTAGAATTCATTTCAGAGGATAGCACAGAAGCTACAGTTCAAGGAGAGAGAAGCGAAGCACATACTAGCCCACCAAGCCCCCAGGACCATATTCCTGCTCAGAAGAGCCAATGTACAGAGAGGACCATAGGACTGGACCCACCATGAGACATGACATCCCTCCCTGATCCATGTCATTTTGTGGCACAACATTGGAGGCACACTGCAAGAATTATGCATGCTGACTCCACCACCCAGAGGCAAAACACTAAGGGCATGCAACAGAACAGCAAGAGGAACAGAGCAACGAAGTCCCAGGGAACCACAAAAATAGACTGTGGGGCCGGTGCGTGGCACTCCTTCAAATTCAACCAGAAAACACTGGTAAAGGACCACACATAGACCTTAAACTATTTATAGACTTTTCTTCTTTTGTCGCTGGCTTTTGTTGTTGTAGCTATTGTTTTCTTTTTTCTGTTGTTGCTTTGTTTCGCTCAGTCCTGTGTTTGAGCATTTCATTGTTGCTGCGTATCTATCTAGGTAAGATCGGCGGGGTAGACAAACCCAAGGAGAGCACAATGGGATGACAATCCCGGGGCATATGGGACAGTGGGAGGCAGGGGAAAGGAAGTGAGTGTTAACAAACCTAGGGGAAAGGGAACAACAAGTGACTGAAAAATCCATGGCAAGGAGGTTGTAGGATGTCTAGTGGGCTTGGCCAAGGGCAATGTACCTGAAAGGAATTACTGAAATCCAAATGAAGGCTACACATGATAGTGGGACAAGAGAACAATAAAAGGAAATGGAAGAACTAGGAGGCAAAGAGCAATCATAGAGATCTAAATACAGGCATGTTTACATATGATGATGGGGAAATAGATCTATGTGCATATATTTATAGGTTTAGTATTAAGGAAGCAGATGAACACTGGGACTCTACTCACATACTCCCATCATAGAAGAGCATTTTGTTCTATTAAACTGGCATTCCATGATGCTCTCCTTCCCAACATGATCGCTGAAGAAAGTGGGTACATAAGCAAGTGTGGTGAAGAAAGCTGATGGTGCCCAACTACCAAAAGATATAGCATCTAGGGTATTAAAGGGGTGAAGATAAACAAGCAACCATGTAGCTGAGAAGCAACAAAGGCCACATGGTAGAAACACACCAGTCTGTGTGAGCATGAGGTTTTGAAGCGATCAGATATCAGGCATCAAAGATCCAGACCAAAAAAAAAATCATAATGTGGGACTGAGCCCCAGTGGCATAGTGGTTGTGTGAGGGGCTGCGGCCCACAGGGTTGGCGGTTCAAATCTAGCAGCAGCTCTCCAGGAGCAAGACTGGGTTTCCTACTCCCACCAGGACAGTGACTCCCCCCAAAAAAAATCACAATATGAATGAAGGGGGGAGCGGAGAGTGGAAGCCCAATCTATAGGCATTTGAACATCCCCTTATAGAAGGGCCATGGGGAGAAGATGAGCCAGTCAGGGTGCAGTATAACAGATAAAACATACAGCTTTTCTCTGGTTCATTAATACTTTCTCTTTCTTCCCCTGGGCACTATTATGACCATAATTCCACCTTACAAATCTGGCTGGATCAGAGCATGTACATGTGGACAGGTAAGAGTTGAAACACAGAGTTAATCCCCCTTGCCAATAGTCTTTCTCTTCTTCATTATACTTCAACTTTACCAAGCGCAATGTCCTTTTCTTAGAGACTGATCTCTCCTGATAACATATCCACAGTAATATTCCTAGAGTCAATATAATAGGACACTTGTGCTAAAGGGGGGATCTGTGTGGTGATTTAAATGATTGATCTGATATGGAGTGGAATAATGGACTAGTTTACCTAACTCAAAGAATGCCCGAAAGAAATATCTGGATAGTCACATTTGCAAAGTCCAGTTATGGATAGAGGAAATGTCCCCTTTATCTTTTCTCTTCTACCAAATAACCAAATACTAACTATCTAGCCCTGAAGAAGAACATCCTGCTTGGTAAATTAGAGTGGCAGCAAAGACCAGGAAAGCCTGTGACAAGCTAGATTGCCATAGTGGCAGTAAATGTGGGCTAGAACATAAAAAGAATCTGAGGATGGTGGAGGATTGAGAAGCATTTGATTCTGTTGTGCTAAGGCTCTCTCTCGGTGAAAGCCAGCTTGATGGCTTCTAACAGCAATAGCACGTGACCTCATTGAAAACCTGGATTCAACTTATCCCTTTCCCCCTTGATGGGATGCTAGCAGAATGTAAGACAATGGAACTGGACACGTATCGAAGCCTATAAAGCATGCCTTCACAACATGTGCGCCTCCTGATGACAACTCAATTGTAAAGAAGGCAATTGTGAAATAAGGCAAGCAAAAATTGTCGACCCATTTTAACTTGATCATTTCCCAAAATGAATTTTTATAAATTCTGATCTGAAGCATGTCAGGGAGATATTGGTGGGATACTTGCCAATAGACTTGTTAGGCTAACATTCCAATTAAGAGAAACACGAATGCTTATTCAAAGAGCAAAATGACCAGTAGTAAACAGCTTGAAAGAGGGCTAGCGAAAGCGAGGAAGACCTAGAAGGAGATGGACTGTCACAGCGGCGGTAGCAATGAGTTCAAACAAAATGACAACAGTAAGGCTGATGCAGGACCAGCTATATTTCCTTCTGTTGTACCTTAGAGTCGCTGTGTGTCGGAAGTGACTGAACATCACGTCGTAAAACAAGGAAGCAAAAGTCAGCAGAGTTCAAAACACCACATTCAAACTCCAAGTTAGGTAAGCCAAAGACAAATTCAAGTAATACCCTACAAGGGACTCTGAACCCAATAACTCATATCATGTTCTCCAGTCACGCCCTTTGCTTTTGATCCAATGAGGAAGAACCCCTGGTATTCTCCTTTCCTCTGCCTGCTGGCATCTGTGGGTCTCAGAACAGCAACCTATTTCAACAAAGGAGATGAGGTTAAGAAAATACAGTAAGTCATGTAGGCTATGGACATAGAATAGCTGCTAATGGGCATTCCCTTTGACTCCTCAGCTAGGGGGCCCGTGGGGCAAGTCACATTAAGCTTACAGCCCACCTCAGTTGGGAGGGTAGACCAAAGGAAGATAGGTCCCCCTTATATCTCTCAGCCAAGATGCCAGGTGGAGGGCAGACATGGAAAAAATATGTATCCATCAGTTTCCAAAGTCGGGTAGGGTGGCGTGTACCATAAACTACCATTTAATCTCTCACTCACAGCTGAAAGTTGGGTTTGGGGTTGAATGGAAAAGTCATTATTTCTGCCCAGACAAGCTTTTAAACTGTAGTGTACTGCTTACTATTATACACTGTCTGCTTCTTATTCTAAGTAATAAAAGCTACTTTCCATGCACTTGCATGCTCTGAGCAGAAAGGTGTGATAGAAATGGGTTACTGCGACACATTTTTAATAGTCACCCATGTATTGAGGAAAGAGTCCCAGGAAGCTAAGCAGGTTGCTCTTTGGGTCCAAACTCACTAGCGGCTTCTTCAGAGATCGTTAAGGCTGTCCCTTTCTGTAAAGACATTGAAGCCCTGAAGCTCTTCCCCCTGGGGTCCTTATGAGTCACAATCAACTGGATGGCAGTTTGGCTTTCATTGGGGGGTTGTCTTCCAGTCGACTACAGTCTGCAAAGACACTGTAGACTCACCAAGTTGTACTTCAGATTTGAGGCAACACAGCAGGGGATGGCCATGTTGAAACTCAGTTCAAAAGTGCAAAAGACTTGCTCTCGGATTTAAAGGAAATGACAGGAGAAATTAAGTCTTTGTTTCAACTTAATTTTTAAAAAATCCCTGAAATCAAGTCAATTCTGACTCACAGTGACCCTGTGAGAGGAGATAGAGCCATCTTTCTTTCTGTGGAGCAGCTGGTGGTTTTGAACCTCTGACTTATGGTTAGTAGCACAGTGGTACGTCCATTGAGCCACTAGGAAGGATACGGTAGAACCTGAGAATGTTGGAAGTGTATATGGTGAAAAGCTACCAGAGAAGGAAAGGGTCAATATTTTTCACAAATAGCGAGTGATAGATAGCTGGTAAGGTTGCACCCTGTCCCAAGTTGAAAACTTGTCAGATCCTGCCCAACAAGGCTATTCTGTCAAGATCTTATTCTCCCAGGTTTTACTGTGCTTGCACAATCCCCATATCATCAAAGAGGGGAAATGTCATTTCAATGAAAGAGCAAGAATTTGAGATTCAGACTGTGTGATATATTATGGATATCATTTAACCTTCGGGAGCCCTGCTAATGCCGTGGGGTTAACTGCTAGTCTTCTAGTTGCAAGATTAGCAGTTCAAATCACCTGATGCTCTGCAGAACAAAGATGAGGCTGTCTTCTCCCATAAAAATGACCATCTCAGAAACCCTATAATATTGGGTGGTTATGAATTAGAGTTGACCCAATGATAGTGGTGGGTTACTTAACCTTTTTATAGGAGTGAAAGAGGTAAAGTGGTGACAGCAATGACTAGGAAATCCACTGTTGAATCAGACTCCTGATAATGCCCTGTTTGTCAGAATAGAACAGTTCTTTAGCAGGTTTTCAGTGTTTCAAAAGAGATCATCAGACTTGTCTTCTGAGGCATTTATGAATGGACTTGAACTTCCAACCTTTTAGTTCACAGTGGAGTGTGCTTATCATGTGTGCCACAGAATTTTATATAAAGTAGAATAAATGTACCACCCATTCCTACTTCCTTTTATGAAGTAGAAAGTGTCATATCAATCAGAATAGGAGACTGTTCTTAAGACATCGTTAAACCTTTTTATACTTCAGTGTAGAGTCAGGGACTTGGAATCTGCTAACAGGACAGCTAAGTGCTCAATGGATGGTGGAGAATAGACCAGTGTAGAGAAAATATCTTGTGAGAGGCAGCAATTGTGGTGGTCGCCCATCTATAGAATTGTCGTCTTCCATGTGGGAGACCCAGGTTTGATTCTCAGCCAAAGCATCCCAAGCATGGGTACCACCCATCTCTCAGTGGAGGTGAATGGTGATGTTGATGAACAAGTTTTAGTGGAGCTTCTAGACGAAGACAGACTTAAAAGTTCACATTAGTCTGGAAGGGGATCTATATTTTTAAAAACCTACATATAAAGATCTACCCCTGAAAATCAGCCAGTAAAAATCTAAGCATCACAACAGTTTCTGAAGCAAACTTGTGTTGAGATGACGTAGGACTTCATAGAGTTTCATGCCACTACACATTGGATCACTAGGAGTTGAAAGTCAATTCAAGGTCAGCTCATAAGAACAAGACGCAATGGGTTTGCGCTCATGAAGGACCTGTAACCAGTGGAACTCACCAATCCTACAAGCACTAATGAAGCCAAAGGAATAAGTGAAATGAAATCGACTTAGCTCTTGTGGTACATGATAGATAGTTATGTCTTCTCTGTTATTTTCTCATTCACCAACAGTCTAGCTTCCATATCCAGTGACTTGTTTTGACCAATGGAATGTGGAAGGGGCAACATTGTGGTGATTTGAGACTTAGAAAGATCTGACAGCTTTGAGTTTCACAGTCTTAAATTTTCAACACTAGGTAAGAAGGTCAACTAGACTGGGGACTGCTGTGACACCCCACATGTACAGAAGCTTCAGAATACCCCAAAGCAGACAGAGACCACAGCACAATGGAACTTACAGATTGAGGCCAGGGAAGATCAACAGCACAACCACATAGCTGTGCCTTCATATCACCCAGAATCATGAGGCTTAACAAAGTGCTAAGTTATTCCATTTTGTGTTTTTTTATTTTGTTTTGTTTTAGAGGGATTTTTTTGCTTATTATTTACTAATCGATAACAATAACAAATGTTGAAGGCCAAGGCATAGAGTATCCCTCGAAGAAAAGGAAGGTGAGAGAAAACATTAAAAGAAAAATGGAAAATCACATGAAAAAAAACTCAAAATGGATATAGCAATCCTCCAAAGAAAAACTAAAAAAATGGCAGATTAAAAAGGAAAGAAAAGTGCTCGCTTCGGCAGCACATATACCAAAAAGGAAAGAAAAAAAATTCTAAATGTATTCCAGCAATAAAAACCAGTTGATGTTGAGATCATTCTGACTCATAGTGACTGACTACGGGTGTCAGAGTAGAACTGTGCCCCATAGATATTTTTATGGCTGTTTGGGTTTTTGTTTGTTTATTTATTCTAGTTTCATTTATTTGCGTTCCAATGTTTATGATTGCCTGTCTTCTTCATCATCTTCTTATTTTACTTCCTCTCCTTTTATTTTTTAAAATAGATTTTCAGATCTTTCTTTAAGGAAATCTGGGCAGAGTCAAACACAACAGATGAGCAGTCAGCCAATCATGTCAACCCTTGGTACAACCTAGGATGAAACGCAACCCATGTCCAATTCTAGTTTGCATGAATATAATGCACAAAAACAATTAAGACTTAAAATCCTAGGCAAGCATCTTTTGAAATTAAAGCAACTATCAGTAATCCCACCAAGAATCAAAGACAGTTACTTTTCAACTCCAGGATTTGTCCAGGGAAATTTTTCAGATTGAAACTACTTTATGAACACAACTAAGGAGCCTCAAATGATGGTCTATTGCCTCTTAGATGTTGAAATTTTGGGGTGTCTTCCTAAATTCAACAAAGAAAACAGGTGATTCTATGATTCTCGGTTAGTCCAATGCCCTACCCTGATGAAGCTCTGGATGCTGGAGAAGGTGTCTGGAGACCCTTGCCAGGGCTGAGATGCTCACACGCTCACTAATGCAGCTTTTCTCCAGCATTTGGCATCATAGTGTGGTTTTTGTAAGTTTGAAGAAGACTTTGTAGATTGATGTCAGACATTTGGGCTAATGTACCCTTGTCCTTTATATAAAACTCTCTCATAAAATATGTGTCTATGAACTTTTTCTCTAGTCTACCCAGACTAACACAAGCATATTCGCTAGAGGGAGCAGTTCCAGGAGAAGGACATCATATTTTGGAAAACAGAGAGCCAATGAAAAACAAGAAAACCTTCAAAAAGGATTGATCCAGTGGTCACAGCAATGGAGTCACATGTTGTACAAAGGTGATGTGGGAAGAGGCAGAGTTTCACTTTGTTGTACCTGGGGTCAGTATGAGTTGGAACCAGGGTGGAAGCACTAAAAAGAAGAGCAGCAACCAATTGCTCATTAGAGATAGTTCACAGCTAGTTTGAGATAGCACTTGATTAAGCCACATTTTCTTCAGTGACATCCACATCTGTGTAAAGCAAAGCTGGATTTTAGTGAAGATCAAGTACTGCAGCCTTCAGTATATGTGGCATTTGTATGCCAACTAAAAGAATTTTATGTCAACATAAAGCTGGATGAAAGTGTAGGGGTGGAATCCAACCTCTCCATCAGGTCCTAGTTTGATGGTGCTTCTTGTGGGGTGTAGCCCTCTCATAAGAAAGAACTTTGTAGGCTTCTCTCTCTGGAATGCTATCTGCCTATTTGCTGGGACTCTTATAGTGGCTTGAGAGAAGCTAGTGTCTTGCCATGTTTCACTGACCTTGGATCCACATATCTCCTCCTGTGTTCTGCATCATTGCATGTGGCTGCAGAAGTCAGGAAAGAGACTTATGGATTTATGTTGGCCTATAGAATTGAGTTGAGTTGGGTTGAACTTTCTTGTATATATTCTCACTGAATTTGTTTATACACTAAACTTAGCCTAACATATTATGGATTAAAGCTCAATGTAAAGAAGACCAAAATATTCACAACTGGACACTATGTGTTTGGATAAATGGAGGAAAGGTAAAAGTTGTCAAGGATTTTGTCTTGTTTGGATCCACCAATAATGCTCATGGAAGCAACAGTCAAGAAATCAAAAGTTAAGGTGCATCGGATAAACATGCTGCACAGCACCCCTTTAAAGTATTGAAGAGAAAGGCTGCAATCTTGAGGACTAAGGTGCACCTGAGCCAAGCCATGGTATTTTCAATTGTCTCATATGCATGTGTAAGTTGAATATTGAATAAAGAAGACCAAAGAAGAATGGGTCCATTTGAATTGTGGTGCTGGTGAAAAAAATATTGAAAGTGTCATGGACTGCTCACAGGACAGCCCAATCTGTCTTGAAAGAAATAAATCTAGAGAGCTCCTTAGAGGAATGAATGATGAGATTTCATTTTTTTGTACTTTGAAAATGTCGTCAGGAAAGACCATTTCCTGGAAAAGAACATCATGCTTGGTAAAGCAGAGGAACAGCAGAAAAAAATGAGGACGGTCCTAAGAAGATGACTTGACACAATGGATGGAATAATGGGCTGGATTCTAGAAATAAATGGGAGGAGGTTGCCAGACACGGCAGTGTTTTCTTCTGTTGTGTATAGGGTCATGTGGATTAGAACTGACTCAATGGTATCTAAGGGCAGCAATAATACAGTAAAAAGCAAGAACCATATGAACATCAATCTAGGTAGGAAAATAAGAGTAGCACTGCACCATCTGATCTAAGGTATAAGGAATACACAGGACCCCATAACCAGTGCTGTTGCCTTTATAAGTTACAGAAGCTACTTAAGAAAAAAAAATTAAACATTTACTTTTTCCTTTCAATTTATATGAATTTTTTCCCCAGATAGTTTGTAAGTTGTTAGCATATAAGGGTGTTCAGCCAAGACGACTTAATAAATGGAACTTTCGAGTATTACCTTTGATCATGGAGAATTTTTGTAAAGAAATTATGGAGGCACAAATGATATTGTGAACCTTGAAACCTTAGGAACTTCTGAATTGCTGAATGAAAATAACATGACAGCCTGCTGTTTATTTCATTTGTTTATGTTTGGATTTGATCTTAATGAAATCAAGTTTGGAACCAGATTGTCCAAGAAACATTTTTTAAAAGTCATCTAGCTCTTTGATGCCTGATACCTGATCCCATCGACACCTCACCATCACACAGGCTAGTATGCTTCTTCCATGTGGGCTTTGTTGCTGCTCATCTAAATAACCTCTTATTTACCTTTAAGCATTTAAGACTCCAGATGCCATCTGTTTTGATAGCCAGGCACCATCAGCTCTCTTCACCACATTTGCTTATGTACCTTTTGTCTTCAGCAATCCTGTCAGGGAAAATGAGCATCACAGAATGCCGGGCTATTAGAACAAGGTGTTCTTGCTTTGAGAGAGTATTTGAGTAGAGTCCCAATATCCATCTGCTACCTAAATATTTAACATGTAAATCATATAGATGTGAATGAGGGGCAGGACGGAGTGGAGACCCAATGCACATCTCTAGATAATTGTACATTTTCACACAGAAGGGCCACAAGGAAGAGATGAGCTAGTTATGCTGCAGCATAGTACGGACAAAACATACAACTTCCTCCTGTTATTCTATGCTGCCTCCATCCCCCCAACTATCATCTAGCTAGATAATCCAGCTATACCAGAACATGTACATGGGTACAGATATTTGCTCACAGCACAGGGAATCCAGGACAAATAACCCCCTCAGGACCAATAATGAGAGTAGTGATACCAGGAGGGTACAGAGAAGTTGGGGGGTGAGGGCAGAAAAGGAGAACCTCACAATAATCAAAATATAATCCCTTCCCAGGAGGACAAACACAGAAAAGTGTGTGAGAGCAAACAGTGGTCAGTGCATGACATGAAAAAATAACTATATAAATTATGAAGCGTTGGTGAGGGAGAGAGGGTGGGGCAGGGGTGGTGAATGAACTAATACCAAGGGCTCAAGTAGAAAGTGTGCTTGATACAATGGATGGATAGATGGATGGATGGATGGATGGATGGATGGATGGATGGATGGATGGATTATGACAGAAAAAATTATTTTTAAAAGCCCCAGCAATAAACAACAAATGGATTTTTTTATTATAATATATTTTATTACAAAAATTAATATCAATTTTTCAATGATTTTATTGGGGGCTCTTACAGCTCTTATAACACTTCATACATCATTTGTATCAAGCAGATTTGTACACATGTTGCCATCTTCATTTCCAAATATTTCCTACTTGAGCCCTTGGTACAAGCTCCTCTTTCCCCTTCCTTTTTTTTTTTTAATAAATCATTTTATTGGGAGCTCATACAATTCCCATCATGATCAATACTTATGCCAATTGTATGCAGACCACATTTGCATACTTGTTGCCATCATCACTCTCAAAACATTTTCCCTCCACTTAGGCACCCCAATATCAGCTCCCCATAATTCCCCTCTCTCCACCTCCCTCTCCCCATGAACCCTTAATAATTTACAAATTGTTATTACTTTTTCATATTGTACACTGTCTAATGTGTCCCTTCAGTCACTTCCCTGTTGTCTGTACCCCATGTAGATCTTTGAAATTGGTTCCCTCTTTCTATTCCACCCTCCCTCCACCCTTCCAGTATCACCACTCCCAACACTGGTCCTGAAGGGGTCATCTATCCTGCATTCGCCATTTTTCCAGCTTCAGCATATATCCGCTGGTCTAGCTGGATTTGTCAGGTTGAATTGGGATTGTGATAGTGGGTGGGAGGAAGCATTTGAGAACTAGAAGAAAGTTGCATATTTCATTGTTATTACACTTTACCTTGACTGGTTCATCTCCTCCCTGCGAGCCATCTGTAAGGGGATGTCGCTTCACCTATTGATGGGTTTTGGATCCCCAGTCTGTACTCCCCTTCATTTATAAGGATATAATTTTTAGTTCGTTGATGCCTGATACCGGGTACCTTTGGCACCTCATGCTTACCCAGGCTTCTTCCATGTGGACTTTGTTGCTTCTGAGCTAGATGGCTGCTAGTTTACTTTCAAGCCTTTAAGACCCAAAGGGAATTTTTTTAAGAAGTTACCTAACTTTCTACAGGAGAAAGATGGAGACTTTCTATTCCTGGAAAGTGTTCCAATCTCAGAAGCATAGAGGCTGTTCCACCCACTTTGCCTCAGTCTGTCCATCGAAACCTAGTATCACCGTCTCTGATTATCTCACACCATCTTCAGAGCTTGCTCTTTTCTTGTAGGACTAAAAGATTCTCAGCACAGGGACCTCAGGTGATTGGCTCAATAATATGTTCTGCTCCAGACTCTTCTTCATGATGGTAGTGAAGCCTCCCTGTGCTTCTTTAGGATTAGTTCTTACAAAAGCCTAACCAAAGAACAAGAACAAGAACAAAAAACAAAGAAAACAACAAACTCACTGTTATAAGTCAATTCTGACTCATACTAATGTTATATGGCAGAATAGAACTGCCCCATAGAGTTTCTATAGCTGCAATATTTCAGAAGCAGACCAACATATCTTGTTCCCACAGAGGAGTGGGTGAGTCGAGATTGCCAATCTTTTAGTTAGCAACTGAGCACTTTAACCCCTGTGTCATCAGAGCTACTTACATAAGCCTCATTCAACTCACTGTCCCTGAGTTGAAGCTGACTCTTAGGCCCTAGACCTGAGTGGACAGGCCCTTGTGTGTCTCAGAGATTGTAGCTTTATGGGAGTAGAAAGTCTCATCTTTCTCCCTCAGAGGGGATGGTGGTTCTGAACTGCCGACCTTTTGGATCACAGCCCAAAATATAATCACAGCACCATCAGGGATTCTACATAAGGCCACCATCTGTCAAGTTTAAGACATACACCTCCCCCCCAGAACAGAAACCGATCAAGTTCCTAGATAGAACATAAATTATTCAATTTGCTTATTCCCAGCATAGTAAAAGAAGCCATATGAACACAATAGTGCACTACAATAGTACCTAAGAGAGATTTTAGAGCTCTGATATAGCAATCAGGCAGGAAAAAGCTGAGATGAGAGATTTTGGGAGAGTCACTAAGGTACATAAAATTTCAGCATTCTCTTTTTGTGACTTCATCTTCTTCAGAAGTTTCTCTCACTCCTCCTCTCCAAAGCTGCCACAAAAAGTCAAAAGCTTCTCCTCTGGAACAAGCCAAGTCCATGCTATTCATCTATTTCAAGAGTGAAGCTGCTTAGTAAAACTAAGAATCTAAGGTAAAGGTTTGAGATTGACAGCACCTGTTACTCCTCCTGGGACTCTGCTGAAGCACTTAACTAGGGCTTCTCCTTCTGTCTCCACAGCTTCCATCTCAGTTTCATATTTTCCACCCTTCATGCCTGCACACACCATTACCACTCCCATCATCCCTACTTCATTTCATCTTTAATCTGGAAGCTGATAATGATGTCTTCGTTTTCTTCAGATCCTTCCTGGAATATTACATTCTCAGTGACATGGTCCCTGGCCACAGAACTTCAGGTTGCAGTTCCTCCCACCCTGATGCTCTCCTCGTATGTCTACTTTACGTCTTTCTTTTGTACTCATGCCTGTTACATAATCTGTTGTCAATTTGAGACTTAAGAATGAAGGCATGGAGCTTTATGACCTCATTTGGAGGTACTTAGGAGATATATAGCTCATTGGAGATAGGACACAGACTCACTCCCTACAAGACATTCCTGCAGAGAAGGCACAGGTAGCTACACTCGAACCCTGGAGCTGAAGGAGCTAGGTGGAGACCTCTCCCAGCACTGAGATGCTTCTACTACCACTGGATCCACAAGACTTTCCACCACTGGCCTGTGACCTTTCCGCAGTTGGCATTATTGAATTACTGCATGAGTCTAAAGAAGAATTTATAGACTGGTATTGGACATATGGCTAATATCGGATCCAGGCTGGGATGCTATGTTTTCTTACAATAAATATACACTAAATAACTCTTCATATAAAGTTCTTTCTTATACACATATGAGTCCCCCTGGATTTGTTTTACTACTCTACTTGGACTGACATAGTACTTATCCCCACTTACCACATCAGTTAGTTGTGCACTGTGTTAGTCTGGGTAAACTAGAGAAACAATTCATAGACATGCATGCGGATATAAGGATACAGTTTATAGACAAGAGGAATGGGACATTAAGAAAACATTCCAACCCAGTCCAGTTCAAAGTCATAAGTCCGATATTAGCCCATATGCCGATATCAGTCTATAACATCTCCTTCCAACTCACAAAGTCACAGGCCAGTGGGTGCAGAGTCCCAGCGCTGTCAGGAGTCTCCCCATGACTCCTCGCTTCCAGGGCTCAGGGTCCATCAACAGCATCCAGTAGTGGTAGAGGCAACTCAGCGCTGGCTTGGGGTCTCCACATGGCTTCTCCAGCTTCAGAGGTCTGGTTCCATCAGGGCAAGGCCGTGTGGTTTCTCCATCTTGTCTGTAATTCATTGTCTTTGAGGCTAACTCCCAACAACTGGGGAGATAGCTTCTCTTCTCTATCAGGGAAATATCGCAAGATTTCCCAGAAATCTCAGAAGAGAGCCAAGCCCACACGGAGGCCTCATTGGCTACTCAATGGCTATCTCCGGATTAACAGACTAGACTTCACCCCTACATTTCAATCATAAAATTAACATAAGCACATGACTGCCACATGCACTGCTGTGGCTTGCTTGTTGCCATGATATGAAACTAAGCAATAAGCATTAAAAACACCAGCAGAGCCACCTATGGCAGATGGACTTCAGCAGAACTTCCAACAGACCAGGATGAAAGTTATGGGAGCCTACTTCCCAATATGAGCCAAAGAAAACCATGTGGACCATGATTAAACATTGTCTCCCTCCTGTGCTTTGGATCCATCATCAGGAAAGATCAATCACTGGAAGAGGACATGATGTTTGATAAAGAATCTGAAATTGCTGGATATTTCATGCATGTTGCAATGATGTTTCAGTAGGCCAACTTTCACTTGCGTAGGATCTTGATGATAGTCTTCAATATGTTCTGTATCTTATTGGATTAGTTTTATACAGAATGGAAACAAATATGGACCTCCCCCAGTCAGTTAGCCAAATAACTAGCTGTCTTTCAAGCTTCCAGTGTTTGTTAATATATCTCAGTTGAAATGCTGCCAATTACTGAGACTTGGTATTCACCACTACCCTCAGTGAAACTTGGGCCTTCTTATGATCTTCAATTTTTGATCATGGGCTATATTTTTAAATGACTGCGTGTCAACCAGTTCTTTTTTGGTACAGTGACTCAGTGTATTCCAAACATATTCTTGTATTCTTCAATATTTTGCCATTGAATCTGTCAATATTGAAAATCAAGATTTTGTGGGTTTTTTTTTCAAATTTCGAATGCTAACGTTTTCAAATATGAGTGTAGAATTTCCATTTCTCCTCCAATTCTTTGGGTGTTTTATTTGGTGTACAAATTTTTATAGTTGTGTTATCTTCCTGATGAATATAATTTTTATTTATAGTATCTGCTGTTGCTTTTTATAGTAGTTTTTGACTTAAATTCTATTTTGTCTGATATTAGTATAATCACCTGCTCTCTTTTGGCTACTGGTTGCATGAAATGTTATTTATCAGGCTTTCACTTTTAATTATTGTATCCTTGAGTCTAAAGTAAATCAAATGTAGGTAGTATATGATCAGATCTTGTTCTAATACCCATTATGCAATCTCTGCCTTTTGATGATAAGATTTAGTTCATTTAAGTTGAAGTAGTACAGAATAATTTATTTCTAGAATTTACTGCTTTATTTGTTATACCTATTTTTGTTTCTCCTTCCACTAATATCTTCTTTTATCTTTAAGGAATATTTGAATATATCCATACTACTTGATTATCTTATGTGTTCACGTGTTTTTAAAAGATATTTTATTCATGGTTACCATGAATATTACAATTACAACCCTAATTTATAATACTCCAGTTTGAATCGATACAACTTAGCTTTAACATCATAAGAAAATCTGTACCTATATAACTCTGTCCTCCACTTTATGCTCTTATGACAAATTATATCTTAATGTATTGTGTACCCATTAACATAGATTTCTAATTACTTTTATGCATTTGGCTCTTAAATAATGCTGATGAGCTGAAGAGCCACAAACCAAAAGTACAATAATGCTGACTCAGAATGCTTTGCAGCAACCATCTTCACAAGCTTTTCACATGACTTCAAGTTACTTCCTGATCTTGTCCTACAATTTATTGATTAGTTCAATCAGAAATACATTCTAAATAGTGCAGGTTTTAAATTTAAATCATGATGCACCCCTTTTCCCCAAATTTTGCAGCCCAGCAAACTGACATAGTTAAATGGGTATATAATCTGCAACCCACACAAAATTCTCACTACCATCAAGTCAATTTTGACTCATAGTGACCCTAGCGGACAGAATAGACCTGCTTCTGTGGGTTTCCGAGGAGAAAAAGCTAACCTTCTCCTACAGGTTTGTAAAACTGCAATCATCTTATTCCCACAGAGCCACTGGTGCTTTTGAGCTGCTGACATTGTGATTAGCAGTCCCAGAGGTAGCTTCCCATGCCACTAGAAATCTTCCTTTTGCATTCTTAGGCAGGAAGCCATTTACAACTCTATCTTAACCTTCGGTTTATATGTACACTGAGCCTCAAGGTCAACTACAGTTAAAAGTGTAGGTTCTTTCTAAATCTTTTCTGAACGTGGTTCCTGCTCTGAGCATGTGTAAGGCTTCCTACATTACCTAGTTGGCATAGATTCTTTCGAATGTTCTGCTTTCCCCAGCAAAGCCCCCCTAAGCTTTTTCTTTGTAAATAAGGAGGCTCTTCTCTCTTTAGAGAGGAGTCTAGTGGCATAATGATTACACTTTGGGATGCTAGCTGTAGGCCAGCAGTTTGAAACCACCAGCTGTACCTAGAGAGAAAGAGGAGGTTTTCTGGTAAAGAGCTTCAGTTTCAGTAAAGAGTTACAGTCTCTTAAAACCACAAGGGAAGTTCTTCCCTGTCCTGTGGGGTCACCATGAGTGGGAATCGACTCAATGACAGAAAGTTGTTTGTTTGTTTGTTTGTTTGTTTGTTTGTTTTCATTCGACTTTCTTTAGTGCTAGCAAGCACAGGCTCATACTGGAATTGTATACCACCATTTTTTTAAATCACTCTCATCCACAAAGGAAATGAGCTAGGGCAAACAAAAAAAGCCACATAGCTTTGTTTATTGTTTGAAGTGGCCTTTTTGCTTCATGCAACATTCGTAGACCTTTGATTTCCAAGGTTCTGGCCACGTGGGTTTGCACAGTTTCTGCTTAATTTTTCCATGTTTCTGTCGGGGAACAAATGGTTGCCATTTTCACCGATGTTATCTTTCCTCTTTGTTTTGATGTTGGTGAGTTTTCATTCAATTGTGCTCAGGTGGGATTTGGTTTTGTTTTATGCCCAGATGTTTACCTTTATTTATTTGCCTTATTTGTTCTGATGAGTCCCTCTAATCTCAAGGTTTAGGACCTCAGTAACCATTGGGGAGATTTCCTACTGCATATTCTGTTTGTAGTCTTCTCGGAACCTCCCTCTCTCTGCCTTCTGAGACCTGCCAGAGCCACCACCATTGGATCCATATGACTTTGCACCCATCACCCTGTGATTGTCCTGCATTCTGCATCTTCCTCTCCTCTGCATAGCTAGATGTTGGATTTTATATCCAGCTTCCATATTAAAATTAAGTCTTGGGTTCAGCTACACTGCATAATAGTTTCATCTTGCGTAGCATTTACTCAGTATCCAACATGCATAATGAGATTTTTTTTTTTGTTTTATGATCATATTTTAAATCCCTAAATGATCAGATTCCCCTCCCCCAATCTGGACCATTCATTTTATGAATCTGATGACTCTGGATGCTCTAACCTTCTATTCAACCTTTCTTTCTGTTGCCTCGATGATGATTAATGTGTGTGTTGTTATCTTTGTTTTCTACCATCTTATCCTGGGCGCAGTGATTACACCTTGGACTGCTAACCACAAGAATAGCAAGTCTGAAAGACGAGGCTTCCTGCTTCTGTAAAGAGGTGATGTCATGGAAGCCCACAGAGGCAGTTCTACCATGACCTATAAGGTCACCACGAGTCAGAGTCCACTCCATGGCAGTGAGTTTGGTGTGCAGTTGGCTTTGCCATCATGCCCTGGTCGTCCTTGGCATCTTTATATTTGTAGGGTTTAGACTAACGGTGTTCTTGATAGCCCGACTAAGAATCTCTGTTCATATATTAAAGGATGTCTCTGGGGACTGAGAGGGGAAGGCATTTCCTCCAGTATCTACTAGTCTGTTTCCCTGGACCATGTGTATAGCAGAGACATCTCCCATAGCTAAGTTCCCACGTCAGAGAAGAAAAGCACCACCTTTAGCTTAGGAGAAAATGTTGGAGGAACCTTTGGCATCTTCTTTTCTTTCTTTTTTCCTTTTCTCTGAGTGGCAATTGGGCAAGCCGAGATTCTTTTAACCTGGGCTGGCTTGTCTGCCCTTTCCCATCCGCAAGTTATCTCATTTTCAGGCCTTTATCCTGGTAACAAATGTTGCGGTTGCCAGCCACTCAGCACAGGAAGGAAAGCAAGAAAAGCTTATCTGGCCCATCTGTTACAAAAAGGGAAAAACAATCAATTGTCCTGACAATTGTCCCACAAAATCCTTCTGCTCTTTGAATTGTTCAGGAGGGGTTTAAAGGACCTTGGAACTAAACTGACCCATACAACAGAGCGCTTCTGATTACATATTGGGATCTATTCTGTTTATTTTTAGTTCTATGGCTATCAGTTTTCATCTGCTTTTAAAAAAATTCTGAAATCCCTCAACATTTGTAGGATCTTCGTGACACTTAATAAGTCCTGCTGTGTTTCAATTCTATTACTTTCAAGCATATCTTTCTAACATTTGTGTAATTTTGATATGGGAAAGGATCTTATACAATCCCTCACCTATTTTCAATCACAATGGGGCACATCTTTATAGTGTGTCTGTTTCTCTCAGTAAGTTTACTAGAGCCTTGAAAGCAATATTTATAAAATGTATACTGGTACCTCCATCACATGAAGTATACCCTAAGATCCCAATACTTTAAAAAAATATATAAAGGAGCACAGAGTGTGCAAAACAGTCTCCTTTCCTGCAGTACAAAACATTTCAAGTGGCAACAGCAGAAAATCAACTCTGAATCCCGTGACCTGACCAGCCCACCCATACTCACTTCCCATTTCTTCTTACTTCAGTCCCAGAATAAATCCAATTTATTATTTATTTACTTTCAGTTTTCTTCTTCACTATGTAACAAAAGTCACATTGAATGTGAAATCTGAGCTGTGTCTTGAAGACCCAGCTGATACGTTCTAACATGGTGATATATGGCAAAAGTTATTTAAACATTAATTTCCTTGTCTTCATTTCCTTGTTCCCTGATGGAGAGATTAACATTCCCCTTTTCCACCTCACAAGATCATTGGACCATGAAGATTAATAATGCCTATGAAACTTTTCCTAAAATGTACATTGATAGGAAATGAGCATTTACATTGCTGTTTTATTCAATGCTGCGGGAATACCTTCACTTACCCGTGGCTTCTCAAGCAGTGGGACCTGTGTACCACCAATCAAATGAGGAGTAGTCAATATTTTAGTCCTTGCTACCCTCCCCTGTGATGTTTCTCTCATGGTCCTTATACAAATTGTTGTTTGGAGTTGTCTGTGCCCTACCATTGGTATGGACTCATAGCAAACTTCAGTATCACAGAATGAAACACTGCCCGTGGCTTCCCCATCCACACAATTCTTGCTATATTTGAAATGAATCGTCAATCTCGCTAGGGGAGAGTCTTCCTCATTTTCATGGAGCCTCTACTTCAGCAAGCATGAGGCCATTATCCTCCTCTGTGGTTTCCTCCCACAGACATTGTCCATTTGTGCTCCTGTCTCCCATTTATGTTGCTGAGAAAGGTTGCAGTAGTTACATAATTTCACATCCACTTGTACTTGTGTTTGCTCTTTTATAGATCATTTGTGAGGGGGGGACTCTTCTAACAATACATACATCAATGGTATCAAATCTATTTGTACATATGTTGCAATCACCATTTTATAAACATTTATAATGAGCCCTTGATATCAACTCCCCTTTTTCCCTCCTTCCCCCCACCCTCGTGACCCCTAGATAGATTATAAATTATGATTATTTTCATATCTCATACTGCCCGCTGCCTCCCTTCCCCTCTGGTTTCTGTGGTTCTTCCCCCTGGAGGTGTGTGTTTGGTTTTTGCCATTCATAGTGATCGGTACCCGTTTCCTTCCCTTCTTTCCCCCCTCCCCCCTACCCTTTTGGTATCACTATCCCTGTCCCTGGGTTCCTTGCACCTTGAGCTTAATTTCTTGTCTATATCATATGTATATGTTCTGGTCTAGGCCAGAGTGGGAAGCAACACTGCGGTGATGAGAGTGGGTGGTGTGGAAGCCTCAAGGCACCACAGGTGTAGTATGTGGTCCATTGGTTCTCTCCTGTACCCCGACTCACTCATTCCTTCCCTGCGATCACTCTGTGGGGGGTTGATCCACCGTCTACATATGGCTTTGGGTTTCTGCTTAACCCCCCTCATTCTCAGTAAAGTGTTTCGGGTTATTTATTTATTTATTTATTTTTGGTTATGAATAGCTGATGCCTCTTACCAAGTCCCAATGACACCTCATGATTACACAGGCTGGTGTGCTACCTCTATGTGGGCTTGCTGTTCACTGTTAGATGGCTGCTTGTTTAATTTCAAGCCTTTAAGACCCCAGACCCTATAGCTTTTAATAGTCGACACCATCCATAGTCTTCACGGCATTTGCTTATGCAGCCATTTGGTCTTCAGCTATCATGGGGAGGGGAGGCGGGAGGTTGAGAATCACAAAGTGCCAGTTTGTTAGAATGAAGCTGCTTTTGTATTGAGGAAGGGTAGGAGTTGAGGTCTAAGGTCCATCTGCAATCTAACATATGTTCATAGGCCAATACCTCTGTTTTTATGGATCAACCTCTGTTAATACCTCTCTCTTCAGCTTTGCTTCCTAGAGCCCTCCTCTGTCTCCTTTTGCTTTCCTCCTGCCCCAACATCATGTTCCCCCTATTTCCACCTCTTAACACTTCCTTTCAGCTAGATTGCTGTTGCTCCAACTTCCCCAAAACCTCGACAACTCCTTGTTGTTGATTTTAATTCCCTAGTGTTCCCCCTGTCTGTAGCAATGTTTGCTCACCACACCCTTCCCCACCGGAGGCTGTTGGCCCTCTTGCTTCCTCCCCAAGCTTGCTTCCAATGCCTGTCTTATTTAAGCAGGCAAACCAACAGTGTCTTAGACCAAACAATAAGAAAACCAAAGATTGGAAATATAAAAGGAAAAATGAAGGGGGTAAAAACAACAACAACAACAACAACAACAAACCTTACATAGTTCCAGGTCTGTCCGCTGGTATTTATAACTCTTTCTCCATTGGTCCTGGGAAAGTTCCGGGGAGGGGGGAGGGCTCCTAGCCTGAAGTCTATTTGGGGGGCTCTTTAGGGGGCTTTCTGGTTTGGCTTTACTCCAATTGCTCATATGTTATACTCCCTTCTTTGTCCTGCTTAACAGAATTCAGACCACACTACCTCCCTGTCGTATGTCTCCTTTATTGGCCTCTGTCACAGTATGCGCCAGTAAGGGAACAGCATTTCTTGAGTTATTGGCAGCCCTTCAGTCCTCTCTGTGCCTTAGCAACTCCATGCAGGGACATCATCCTCTGGACTTGGTATGTCAACATGGATTCTAGGCCAACTGTCCCTTTCTCTTTTTCCTTCTTGGTTTGCTTCTGTGTGGGCATGGTAAGTGAGGTATTTTCCCTCACCTGAAGGTTTAATGTTCTCTGTTGCATACACTTCTAGAGTAGGGGTCAGTTTGGCTCTTCTTGGGGCCGACCCTGTAGCCAAGTCTTTTCATGCAAACTTCCACTTGGTTACATTGCCCTCCTGGTGTGGTGCTTCATAATGGGTCTATAGGCACACTCCCAATCCATGAGCACATGGTGTTCTTCCATTTGTGGAAGTCACTTTCGGTTTCCTGTACTAGGATCTTGTAGTTTTTTCTTGTATATGTCTTTAGGGTTATTTTTTGTTAAATATATTCCCAGGTACTTCAATTAGTTCTTGGCTATTGTGACTTCTTGATCTCCTCTTCCATGATCCTGTCTGATGTATATATCAAACCACAGACTTCTGTTTGTTATCTGTGTCCTGACACTCTTCCATATTCCTCTATTGATGTCAGTAATCCTGTTGTGGAGCTTTGGGGAGTTTTAATTTGCAGAATCATGTCATCTACAAATATTGATAGTGTCACCTCCTCCATACCCAGTTGGGTATCTTTAATGTCTTTCTGCTGTCTTATATTGCTATCTAGGACCTCCAGTACAATATTGAATAGAAGTGGGGACAAGGGACATTCTTGTCTGGTCCCCCTTTTCAGAGGGATTATGTTCATCTTTTCTTCATTGATTATGTTGTTGGCTGTTGGCTTTTTGTAGATAGCTTGTATTAACTTTAGAAATTTTCCTTTCATTCCTATTTCATAAATGTCTTCATTAGGGATAGGTGTTGGATGCTGTCAAATGTTTTTTCTGCATCTGTTACTATTATCATGTGATTCTTATACTTTTTCTTATCAATGCGGAATATGATATTGATGAATTTCTGGGGATGACTCCTACCCGATCATGGCGAATGCTATGTTTTATATACTTTTGTGTTCTATTGGCAAATATCCTGTTAAAGTTTTCTGCACCTATGCTCATAGGAGATATTGATCTGTGTTTTCCATACCTGTGGAATCCTTGCCTTGCTTGGATATCAAAGTTACACTGGCTTTGTAAAATGATTTTGGAAATTGTTATCCTTTTCTGTGCTCTGGCATAGTATGTGGAAGCTCTGTATCAACTCTTTCCTGAATGCTCAGTATACTTCCCCTGTGAAGTCATTTGGTCCAGGATCATTTTGTTGTTGTTAATAGCCATATCTATTTCTTCTTTTGCTGTGTTTTCGGGGTTCATGATCGCTATCTGGAATCATCTAGGGAGAAATTGTTTTTCTAAGGATCTATCCATGTCACCCACGTTTTTAAATTCATTAAAATACAGTTTTTCATAATACTGTGTGAATACTCTTTTAGTCTCCTTGGGATCTGCTGTGATTTCCCCTGTTTCATCCCTCATCTGGCTGTTGTTCGCTCCTTCCTTTCCTTGGTTAAGTTCATCAATGATTTGTCAATTCTACTGATCCATTCATAGAAGCAGCTTTTTGCTGCATTAATCTTTTGCATCGTTATTTTGTCTTCCTACTTGTTTATATCTGCCATAGTTTGTATTGTTTCTTTCCTTTTGATGTTGGAGGGATTGTTCTCTGGACTCTGTTCTAATTACTGGAGGTTTTGTGATAGCGTATCAGTCATAAGTCTCTCTTCTTTTTTCATATGTGTATTTATGGCTATCAAGCTACCTCTTAGAACTGCCTTTGAAATAGCCCATATTTTTGATACTTTGTATTACTGTTTTAATTAGTTTCTGGAAATGTCCTCACCTCCCCTCTAATCTGTGCCAGTACCCGTTCATGTCTCAAAAGATTGCTGTCCATCCTCCAATTCTTTGCACGTTTTTCTGGTCATCTTTTTCTTAATCTCCAGTTTTTTGGCATGGTGATTGGAGAAAAATGTCTGAGTGTTTGAATTTACTCGGGTTTGACTTGTGTCCCATCATGAGGTCTATTCTCAAAAATGAGCCATGTGCACTTGAAAAGAATGAATCCTTTTGTGTGTTTGGATGGAAAAGTCTATAAGTTTCCACCACACCCAGTGCCTATTTGTATTGTTTAGCTCTATACCACCCTTACTGAGCTTCTTTCCCAGTGACCTATCTTTCTCTGATGGTGATGTATTGACGTCACCTACTATGATTGTTGAATCTGTAATTTCTTTCTTCATCTTTTAAATAGTTTTGTGAATATCGCCAGTCCATTGTTAGGAGCATATATAATGAATATGCTCACTGATTCCAGGTTTACTGATCCTTTGAGCATTATATAGGGTCCCTCCTTGTCTTTTTTCATGCTATGAACCTTGAAGTCAATTTTGTAGGAGACTAAGATTGCAACCCCTGCTTTTTTTAAGCTGCAATTTGCCTGATACATTTTCTACCAGGCTTTTATTCTTAGTTTATTTTTGTCTGTGCAATTCAGATGTGTCTCTTGCAGGCAACAGATTGGTAGGTTATTCTGAGCCAGTCTTCTAGACTTTTTCTTTTCATGTATGAATTGAGGCTATTAGAATTCAGAGTTATTATCATGATCTGTGGATTTATTACTGTCAATCCATGCCTTTTGTTTTGGGTGTTTTCCTGTCTCCCTTCATAGCAGTGTGTTGTGTTTGTGGGTGGGGCGGGGGTCCTTCATTCTTGTCTTAGCTTCCCTCTGAGGCCCTTCTATCTTGGCACCTGTTGTTGGCACATTAGCTTCTGGATGGAATTCAGCTTTATGGTGGTCTTCTGATTGTGCTTGGTGGTTCTCTGCAATAGTGAGTCTGCCAGAATCTTCTGCAGGCTTAGGTGTCTTACGGTGTATACATTGACTTTTTCCTTGTCCTGGAAGACCCTTATTTCTCCATCTATCTTAATGAATAATTTGGCAGGGTAGAGGATTCTTGGGTGGGTTTTTATTTCTTTCAGCTTTTGGAAAATATTATTCCACTATTTTCTCCTCTTCACAGTTTCTCCAGAAAGGTCTCAGAATAGTCTTACCAGAGCACACTTGTATGTGATGGTCTTCCTTTCTCTTGCAGTTCTTACATTTTTCTCTTTTTCACCAAAATTGGATATTTTAAATGTTATATGCCTTGGTAAGTTCTTCCTGGGTTTAATCTAATTGATGTCCTCTCTGCTTCTTGTGGGAGTGTCTGGTTCTCATTCATTAAGGTGGAGAGTTTGTTTTCAGAAATCCCCTTGCTAATTTAGCTATTGACTTGTTTGTCATGTCCTGCTCTGGTAGATCAATTATTTGAATATTGTTCCTCTTCATAGCATCTGTCATTGATCTCAGGTTTCCTTCTGAGATTCCAAATATTATCTTATTTGACTCTGTTATTTGCTGAAGTATGACTGAGTTTGAGATCGCTGATACAGTTCTCTACCTCCTCTAATCTATTCGCAAAATATGTGATCTTGTGTGTAGTTTCTTTTACCTCATCTGTTAGCACCTATATTTCCCTATGGCGTGTGGACTTTATCCCCGCTATGGAGGATTTCATCCCCATTTGTGGATGTCATCTCCTCTATCATTGCTTCCATATTCTGTGTTGCTTCCCTCATCTCCTACATTACTCCAAGCAGCCTTCTGAAAACTTTCTGTGGCAGATCCACATCAGATTCTTTTATGAGAGTCATTAGTTCTGCTCTTATGTTTTGTCTTTCTCTGGCTTTGTTGTTGTTCTTGTTGTTCTTGTTGCAAGTGATGCAGTATGCTTCTGCTTCCATGACACCTCTGTAGAGGTGGGCGTCATGTTTCTGGAAGACCAAAGAGCCTTGAGCTTGTTCTCTGAGTTATTTATAAGAGTATTTTCAGGGGCTGCCTGTGGCCTACTGTGGTGATGGGTTGGATTGCCATGCAGGCATGATTCCATGGTGATTCAATGATGAATGGTGGTAAGGAGTCTCAGTGACTGGGGTGGGACTTGAGCCTGTTTGTATGCCCTTGGACTGCTTTTAACTGAGCTGTCAGGCCATGAGGTGCAGCCTTTTAATTTATTATTTTATTTTTTAAAGGTGCCTAATAGAAGACAAAGGTGGGGGAGGCCTCGCTGCAATGGTGGGGGGTGCTGATCAAAGGTGACAAGAACCCCATTGCCCTCTTGTGGGTGCTAAGGGATAACCTCCACAGGTGCCTGGTTTTGATGGGTGCGTTGTTGCTGCTTCAGGGAGTGTCACACTGGCATGGAACAGACCACTATCATTGTGATTGTGGACAAGCTTTGTGTGCAATGATAAGGCTGAGGGAGGGGGACAATTGGCAGGCACTGGCCATGATAGAATCTGAACTGGTGTGAGTGGCATGGGTCAGGGACTCTCAGGGCCTAGATCACTTATGCCCTGGACTCAGGAGCCAGGTCATATGTTGGGTGTGTATGCCCTTCTGCCTGAGGATGCAATCCCCCTGCTCCCTATGGACCTGGGTCACTCAGGAAGTGCTAAGTTGGGAGCTGCCATGGCTGCTGCAGGTGCAAACAAGTGAGAATAAGAGATCAGGCCACCTCAGGCACTAGACGCCATGGGTGTGGGCATGGGCCACTATGAGTGAGTGCTCTACCACTGAAGGTGGGAGCACAGGTCACCACAGGTGCTGGTCGCTGTGGGTGTGGCCTGCCAAGAACTCTGCAGATGCATTCTCTGCAGGGTTAGAGGGGTCCCAGGCAATGGTGTGGGGGATGGGGAGGCCCACAGCTACAGGTCACCCAACCTGCTGCAGGTAGACTGCAAGTCAGTCCCTGGGGCCCTGAGTGCACGGAGGGAGAAACCAGAGCTTGGTGGTGGATTGCTGCCACATGGAGAGAGGGCATAGGTGGGAGAAGGTTGCAGATCTCGTAGGGGAGTACTGTGTGTAGGCATCTGCTGCACAGGGTTCCTGCTGCAGCTCTGTGAGTCTCAGCAGGGCAGTGGAGCAGCTCCTGGCATAGCAACCAGGCCAGGGAGTGAGGTGGGGCAATCAGTGCATGGTGACGATGTCAGCAGCAGTGGTGCATGGAAGCAGCCCAGTTGACCAAGCCGAGATGTCCCAGGGATCAGAACTCTGATCTCTGGGGGCTCCAGTGCAGACTAGATGCATGGAGTGTCACTTTGTGGACATAGGAGGCACTTCGCTTTGTCATGGGGGTCTCCTTATCACTGGCATCCTTACCCTAATCCTCCTGGACACCATGCCCACCTTACACCAAGGAGCTCTCCATATGTGCTGCTTACCTGGGTACCTTCTTGACTCCTCTTTACCCTACTTCATTCTTAATTCCTTCAAGTTGAAATGAGCTTGAATAACTTTGATGCATATCATACAATTCAATAGTTCAATCACATCAAGAAGGGTTGTAAAATTATCACCACAATCAGCAAACAATTTCTTCGCTCTTTTATGCATCATTAATAGGTCTCAACCTTCCTTAAAATATCCCCAAGAATCTATGGAGTTACTGTGGAGACACATATTTTACACATCACATAGCTTGTTTCTTCTCATTTCGAGTCCTATCACAGTGAGTGAAGGACATGCCAGCTCGATCCCATCCATGTCATTAAGATTGACACTACTTTAGAGTTCTATTTTGAATGCCTTATGATATGAAGGGCTCGGCAAAATATCAGATCACGTTTCATAGCTATTGATGGGATTTCTGCTAGCCAAATTTTTAGAAGTCGACTTCTAGTTTCTTTCTTCCTAGTCTGTCTGTCTCTGGAAGCTCTTCTGGAATCTATCCATAGTGGGTGACACTTGAAATATTTGTGTAATAGTTTAAAGCATCATAGTAACATGTAAGTCACAACAGTATGACAAACTGATAGGCAAGTGCTGTCGAAAGAAATATTTGGGGTCTTTAGCTGCTTTTGAAACTTGCCATCAAGAAGTGAAGCCAGCTTTGACTCTAGATGACTTACCTGGTAAGTCTAAATGTTTAAACATTTGATAGATAACTGAAATTTTTAAGTTTCGATTCCACCCAGTAGAACCTTGAAGAAAAACCTACCGCCACTTCTGTAAAATCAGCCACTGAAAATCTCGGATTCCAGTTCTGAAATACCTGAGTCCAGGACAAGGTGGAGTCAGCCCAGAAACGAATACTAATGATTCAGGCAGGAACTTGCAATTGCTCTAGAATCAAATTTATAAGAGGTAATGTTATATGATTTCAAAAGCTAAGTCACAAAAGAACTATCTTTGTGGGATCACAGAGGGCAGTGAATTTGTATTCATGATGAATGAACAACTCTTTTGTGTGTGTGTGTGTGTGTGTGTGTGTGTGGCATCACTGCCCTGGCCGGAGTAGGAAGCTCAGCCTTGCTCCTGGAGAGCTGCTGCTGGATTTGAAACATCAACCTCTGGGCTGCTGTCCCGCACACCACTACTGCGCCACCAGGGCTCAGACCGAATGAGCAACTCTTAACGAAGGTCAGAATGACTGCACAACTGCAAATATGAAATCAATGTCACTGAATTGTACATGTAGGAATTATTGATCTGGGGTACCAGGGATCTGCAAAGTGTGAGAGAAATGGAGTCAAGAGTTCGTGGAATGTTTCATGAACTTCTTGAAGCTCCCTGATTTGTTTTGCTGTGTATTTTCTCATGGAAAACTAATGACAATGAGTCTGAGACAAAAAATGTTTAGAATTGATTATGGTGATGATTGTGCATACATTCTTAACATAATTAAATAGGTAAATGGTAGGATATGTAAAATATATGTCAAAAAATTTAAGAAGATAGTAAATGATATAAAACTCCAAAACATAAAGTGAAATTTTTTGAAAAAGGTGATATGGCTTCTGCCTTGTCCTCTTTCTCTCTGGATTCTTACCTGTGGAAACCAGCCACTGCGTTGTGAGGAAGCCCAAGCTACAAAAAGAGACATGTGGAAGTGTTCTGGGCAACAGACCCAGCTCAGCCCTCAACTCCCAGGCATCAACTGCCCCTGAGAGAGTCTTTGGGTCATCTCAGCCCATAGACTTTGAGCCACTGGAGCTGACGGTGAATGGAGCAGAGATGAGTTGCTGCTGCTGAGCCCTGCCCAAATGGAAGCCTCATGAGCAAAATAAATATGGTTATGGTGGTGAAGTGGTTTCCTATCTGTTGGGCTGAAATTCACAAGGTCGGCAGTATGAAATCACCAGCTACTTCTTAAGGAGAAAGATGGGGCTTACTTTTTTCCATTAAGAGTTAGGGTCTCAGAAACCACACTGTCCACTAGAGTCACTAAGAGAGAGCGTGGGTGACAGGGAGTTTCTTTTTTATTTTTGTTGTAAACAATGAATCCTAGGGTACTTTTGACACAGGAAGAGGAAATGAAACAGATTTTTTGGACCTCTCTTTAAAAAATGTGCACACATGTATTCTTTAGATATTTTCCAAATGACATAGCTCACCTGGTATGTCTTCTTCCTGTGCCCCAGAGAAAAGTATTATCCTTGCTCTAAAATCAGTATGGATCCTCATGAAAGTTTTAGTAAAATGTCAGGGAAATATGTCATTGGACAAAGAAGTCTAGTCAACTCAAAGTCATCGTCTGCCTTCTACTTCCAGCCTTCCCCATGTCACCCACAAAGCAAGAACCAAAGGCCAGAACTAAGCCCCCAGTGTCTACAAATGGAATGATTTCTCAGCAGCCTGGAACCAATATCAAGCCCCAGCTGTGAAATCTCCCTGAAGCCAGGTCAAGTCTCTACAGTTTGTTAAAAAAAAAAAAAAAAGTCTGTAAACTGTTTATGATACTGAATGAAACACCTACTCTGGTGTTAAGGAAACGGAATGTTTTCTGTAAAAGATAAACCCTTGTGCAAATGTTTAGTCAAAGTGTTGAGTTATCCCTACTGAAAACCAAGTCTTCCTTTCATGAGGAACAAACATACTTTATAGGGACAGAAGCATGGAACACAGAAATTTCCTTTTATAAGTTAATCACTGGTCTTCCTGATATTGGAATGACCAATGAAAAAGGGGAGAGAGGCCATCAAATCAACCATCTGTTATCCTGTAAATAAAAATAAATACCTGCTGAAATTCAACCATCCTGTTTGTTCTCCCAGGTTTCTTTTTCCTTTAATTTCACCGAATTCAGTCAAATGACTGGTGCGTGTCATCACAAGTGGAGGCTGTGTCTTCACTTGACCAAAATAAATCATGATTCACCTATGCAGAGGGAAAGAAAACCAGCTGTTCATCAGTGTGACACACCAGTGCCATTGAATCAATGGCGTCCGGAGGCTGAATCTCAAAGGGTAGAGAAGTAGAGCTATTTTCAGGCACAGAAATCTACACTTCACTTCCCATTCCAACCCTTTCCCCCTTTAGGTTATTGCTTATCATCACTTTTGAAGATTCCGTGTTTGACCACGGAACAATTATCAAACACTGGAGCCTTTGGGTGGCTCATTCTAATTTTGATACAGTGTGACAGTATCAAAAATAGAAGCTTGGACTTCAAAAAGTCACTCTCATTTTATTACCTTCAAAGGCAAACAAAAAAAAAGCCTGGATATCAGAAATATTGAGTTGGCATGTGTTTTGTTGTATATATTTTCACCACCATTTCAAGAAAATGGCCTTGTACATTAGCTCGGATTCCTAGACTATGTGGACCTGCAGGGTAGTGGTGAAGACCTATGCTGTTAAGTTCAAACTCATGAGTTCAAAAATACCATTCACTCCACAGGAGAACAACAAGGGTTTTGACTCCCATAAAGAATTGCAGCCTCAGAAACCCACAGGGAGCGTACTACCCTGTCCTATAGAGTCACTCTAAGTTGGTAGTAACTCTATGGTCATGAGTTGTGAGCTTATATAATGAGGAAATCCTTGGGTGGTGTACACTCAGAAGTGGTTAACTTACTTTGAATTCAACCCAGGGTGCCTCAAAAAAAAGCATGGGGCATCTATTTCTGAACAAGCAGTCATCGAAAGTTCTATGGAGCACAATTCGACTCTGATAGACCTGGAGCTGCCATGAGTCAAAATCATTCCTTTGTTTTTGGAGGGGGATTTGGGCAGCAACCATGGTGACACAGACATGAGAGTTCAGCTACGAACCAAGAAATCAGTTGCTCAAACTCCCTGCGTCTTTTGAAGGGATAAGACGTGGCATTCTGCTTCTGGGAGAGTTTACAGTCTTGGAATCCTTATGGGGAATTCTTATGGGGAATGTCTTCTCTGTCCTAGAGGTGCACTGTGAATCAGATTGACTTGGAAGTAGTAGAATGTTGTCGTGGGAACACTTGTAGGTCTTGCTCAAATTAGTAACATCTAATGCCAAAAAAGACAGCAGATGATCAGGGAATTCGGGACTGCAACAGACGCATCTTGTGACTAAGCACAGGATGAGGATGAGGGCCAACTGCCACCTTCCCAGGCAACCTTTCCCAACTGTGAACTGGAAATAGTGATCTGTTCCTTACTCTCACCTTAAGGGGATATGAGAAAAAAGTGAAATGAGTTTGCATTTCCTGAAAAAAGATATATTAAGAGTAAAAAAATTACAATTTTATCTCCCTATGTGTAATCCAGTCAATGTTGCAACCCTTCCTGTTTATAAACCAAGCATACAACCAGAGTTCTCTGCTCATTTGAGAGTTCTATGTTTACTTACGAGCCCTAGGATTTTCCAGATATCAGACGTTCAGCACATTGTGTATGAATGTGTGTATGTGGTATGTATGCATGTGCTGATATGTGTGGTGTGTATGGATATGTGAAAGCATGTGTGTGCTTAATGTATGTATGTATGTCTAGTAATGTATGTGATCTACATGGCATGGGAGATGTGGTGTTTGTATTGTGTGGATGTGTCCTGTTTTTATGGTGAATTAGATGTATACATCTACTTAGATGTATATAGAACGTGGACATATGTGAGAGGCAGTACATGTTTATATATGTGGGATGTGTGTCGTGTGTGGTATGTGTGATATATGTGGTTTTGTTTGCATTGTTTTCATAGTGTATGGTCTGGTGTGTGTGTGTGAGTGGTGTGGCATGCATAAGCAAATGTGTACAAGTGTTTATATGATGCTCCTGTGTGTGTTGTATGTGTGCATGTATATGGTGTTTACATCTTGAGAATGCATTGTACTGTTTGCCTGGTATAGTATGTGTATGAATATGTAGTGTGTGTATAATGTATGTATCTATATATGAGAGTCAGTATAAGTTTGACATTTGTGGTCATGTAGAGTGTGGTGTATATACACATGTTGTACAATGTGTGTGTATGGTGCATGAGTGTGTGTGCCTTGAGTGTGTGTGATATGATGTGATGTAAAAATGTGTATGCATGTTTGGTGATGTATGAGATTTTAGTATCCATGGTATTCTTGTTGTGTGTCTGATGTGTGCTGTATGGTGTGGCATGTATATGTATGTGAGTCTGTTATGTGTTTATATGTGAGAAAGTATATGTGTTGGTAGTGTGTATAGCATGTATGTGTGGTGTGTGTGTGATGTAAATATCATGAATGTGTGTCCTTCTACATATGTATGTGTGGGTATTTGGTATGTGCATTGTAGGGTGTCTGTGTATGTATAGTGTGTGCTGTATGCACAGTGGTGGGTGTGAATATGGACATCATGCACATGTGCAGGTATTTGACGTGTGGTGGCTGTGAAAGTTTCAGGCCTCTCGGTTTATGGAGACATACTGTCAACATTATTTAGGTATGTGGCTGACTCCCACAATAAGAAGGAAACATTGCGTTTTCTAATGAGAGGAGGTGAAGGGCCTGGGAAATGGAAATATGTCTTTGATGAGGCAGACAGAGGGAACACAGTCTAAAGGGATCCCTGTTCTGTGGAGCTTATAGAGTAAAGGCCTCTTGAAGAGACCCTTCAATGCTTGAAAACATTTTTGGAAATGCTTTGGACCCGCAGAACCATTATAGGTGCTCCTGGAGTGAGTTCCTCCTAAGTCACATCTCAGATTTTTACTCCTCATAGAAAGCAGGTGAAATTCAGATATTCAATGCAGTTCAAAGGGCACCCGATTGGAAATTGTCTGTTTCAAGTGTAGAGCCAACCAGTCCACATTTGTATGCCTTAGCTCTAGGAACTGATCTGGCCTGATAACATGTCCAAAGTTGATGAGATTTAGTAGCAACATTCTCTTTTCCAAGGAGCATTTGGTCCAAGACATCCAGCCCTGTCTGTTCTTCTGGTAACCCCTGGTCTTTTAAGCGTTGTGGCAGTGGAGTATCATAAACATCTCATACACTCCTTCTCATCTTAAATTCATTTTCAACATCCCATCAAAGGACATGTGTGCTACATTTAAGCTGCAGAAAGGAGAGTAGTGATTTCAAGTCAGAAACAGGTTCAAAATGAACACCAACTCCCATGGTAAGCTAGTGGGAACACTTCAGGCTCCCAACTGCCGATGACAAGGTTTGAGATTGAGGTCGAATCAGAAGCGTTTTGGAAGAACGACCTGGATGTCTTCTAAAAAAAAATCAACCCTTGAAAACTTGAATAATCGGAGTGACTCCATAACTGTCAGCCCAGGATTTGGTACAAAGTAACAAAAAGCCATTGTTCTGACACATATCAGCCCTATAGATGAGACCAGAGCATCTTCCTATGATCACTGAGATTGCAAATCCCTATTCCAACTCATAATAAAATAGAGGGCAGAAAAGGAAATCTTACAGGATTTCCGAGTCTGTGAATCTTCACTGAAACCGACTGCCTCGTTTTCCTACTGAGGGACAGCTAGCGAGTTTGAATTGCCGACTTTTTGGTAAGTAGTCTGATGCTTAAGTAGATGTAAAAGGGTGATCTCATAAATCACAATGATTATGTCGCCATATAATCGGGTACCTCAGAACTGACCTCTATCTGCATGTCCCCACACGGTCTCTGACTCTCGAGTGACTGAACTGCCCGTTGATGGATATCTAGAGCCATGATTCTAGACTCAGAATGACCACAGCTTTCACTCCCACACTGCCACTTGCCCAGATGCTTTATTCAGACCTTTTGGAGGCCAATCCTCTCTGTGTGGTCCTAAACTTGTTTGGTGATAAGCATAATGAACTATTATAAGTATAACACATTAGAAAATTCCACTCAAACCCCCCAGACTAGAATAGTCTACCCAAGTCCGCCACACTAGAGCATTCTACCCAAGTCCTTCATATTAGAATGTTCCAGGTGCTAACAGGCCAGCCTGATTTCTAAATATAGTTCAGTCATGTCCGATTAACCATTGCTTCTTCCAACCTGGCTAGGGTTACCACGTTTAGCTGGATTATCATTTCAAATACACTGTGTTATCTGTTATAATAGGTCCACACAATATTTGGAACATGTACACGTAAAAAAGAACACCCACTGCTTACTTGAAATTCAAATGTACCTGCTTCCCTGTCTTTTACTTTAAACCTGACACTTAAAAGGATTTATTATCCAGGCAACACCTCAAACAAGAGGGGGGCATCTCAAACACTTAGGTCTTATTTATAGTGAGATATAAAATCTAATTGGAAAACGTTATACCAATTTTACTGATATGACCCCTCAGGAAATGTTGGCTATGAAGATGCCATCGAACACAGGAAGCTTTGAAGGTTTCTGAGTGCCACAACCAGCGTTGGTGCTTCAAATCCACCCAACAGAAAAGTGGCTTTCAGTAAAGATCCGAGCCAAGAAAATTCTCTAACTCTACTCCGTAGCACATAGGTCTCCTACGTCAGAAATCAACAACAGAAACAAAATCAGCAACAGAACACTGAGCTTAAAAGTACAGATTGGGGAAAACTGAGGCGTCTCATGTCCCTGGGGTTCACTCATCTGGTCCCAGTTTTGTATCCATGTATGGGGGGGAGGGGGACACTAGACTCTATTATACTAGGATTGGGCCATCATGATAGTTAAATATTTGTGATACTTCCATTTTAGAACTATTTAGGAAGCAGGCAAAGATGAAGACTATGGTGCGGGTATAGGAGAACATGGTATTTTCAGTTTCCTCGTGGGGGTGCAAAGACTGGACAATAGATAAGGGAGAGCAAAGAAGAGTGAAATATTTGAAATAGAGTGTAGGAATAATTCATGCATCATGGATTTCCTGAAAATCTATCTAGATCTATCAACTAGATCTAGCTTAGAGGAAGCCCCTCCAGCATGCTAGAGAGACGTAAGGATGGCAAGATTTTGCCTCGGGTCCTTTGGACAAGGTACAAGGGACCAGTCTCTGGAGGGGGCCAGCACACTTGTTCAAGTGGATGGCCAATGGGAAAGAGGACTATCCTACACAGGAAGGGTGACACAGCAGTCGAAGCCATGCTCTGAAAGATAGCCCTTGTGACGATGACAGGGGGCTGGGCAGTGTGGCCTGCGGTGGAGCGCTGGGTCCGTATGAATCGGAGTGGACGCAATAGCACTTGGACAGCAACCTCTGTGAGCATTCTCATAATATCCGAAGCCTCAGCGATTTGCTATTCAAAGTGCTACATCCCCGCCCTATGGAACAGGCAAACTCACAATGTGGGCCTCTTTGGACAGGTTGGGAGCCCTGTTGAGATGGCAGTGACTCATGGGACTCATGGTCATCCCTTTGGAACCATCCCCCAGCCACTCTGTGGGGGAAATCTGGAGCCTTCTCTTACCATCAGGAGTTAGAGTCTCAGAAGCTCCCAGGGACAGTTAAACCTTACCCCGTAGGTTCTCTCTGAGTCAGGTCCTACACATGACCTGTGTAAAGTCATGCCATTGGGCAATGAAGAACAGTCGCTATGAGTCAGTATCAACTCCATGGTAGTGAGTCTTGGGACGCTTCGTGCGTGAGGCCTTTCTAAAATACGGCGGCGTTTCCAAAGCTCGTCACCCCGCCTTCTACCTTCCGTTGATGGAAGAGGAATGTCATATTTCATAAGCAAAAGCACCACTGGATTTGAACGGCAGAGAAGTAATTTGAATCACTTGTGCTCATATCCCATAAGGAGTCCGGGTAGTACCATGGATGGGGCACCAGGGTGCTAATGGAAAGGCTGGCGGTTTGAACTCCGCCGTGGCTCTGCTGGAGAAAGGGACAGTCTGTTTCCATAAAAATGCACCGCCTTGGAAATAATATAGGGCAGTTCCATTCTATAAGGTCACCATGGCAGTGGGTTTGGGTTATGCTCTGTGGAAAATCTGGGTCTTTCTTGTTTCTAGAAGACTCTTTCTTTACCTCGTCACCTCTCACCATTGGAACAGGTAATGCCCACATACACACATACACAACCCTTCTAATATCCACTACAGGAAAAGCCAGGGAGGGAGGAAGGGAGAGAGAGAGAGAGAGAGAGAGAGAGAGAGAGAGAGAGAGAGAGAGAAGAGTGTTATGGAGGCTCTTAGCTGGATCTTATCCAGCTAGCATAGACATTAAAGAAATCATAAATCAGGGTTTGGGGGAGGTCCTCCCCATGACCTGTGTAAACTCATGCCATTGCACAATGAAGGACAGCCGGACACCCCAACTGGGTTCTTCTGCAGGTTTGACATCCAATAGGAAATCTCCAAGGCAAAGGGATGACTTTGGTACAAAAGGAAAAGCTTCCCTTGAGGTTGCTCAGGTCGTGTGTACAGCCTGGCTCAAGGCGGAACCCCTTGGTCTCCCCAAAGAAAAGTCCGTTGGAGTGCAAAATAGGTGCATGCAGCTGCTGACCGAAACACCAGCTGGTGGTTCAAACCACCACCGCCCGCCCCCCTCCTCTACCCCGCCCCCAGTGCTTCGCACTGGTTGCTACTGTAAACATTTGAAGCTTTGGCAACTCGGTCAAGCAGTTCTCCTCTGTCCCATAGGGTGGCCGTGAGTCTGGCTCCATTCACTGAGGACTCTTTGAGGCTGCTATCTCTGACAACCTGCAGCTTGAGTAAAAAGAGTCACGGTTAGAGCATGCGGCGCCAGGCATCCCTGCAGGGGCAGGAGCCCCACCTGTCCTGACTATCTGCCTGTCAGACCTGCTGGCCTCTTTCACAGCCGGGGACATTGGTGGGGTGAGATGACATCTCTTCAAAAACCCCAGAAGCTTCCGACCAGCCTGCCAAGGCCCAGGCCGGTCTGTTCCACTTCTTGCACCTCCTTGCCAAGTGGACTCTCTGTGGGCCCACAGCTGTCTAAATGGAGACGGTGAAATTACAGGGAGAGGCCAGAGACAGCCGGGCTAAAAAAGACAAAAGAGAGAGGCTGGGTCCTTTTCCCCTGTTTTTAGTAGCCTGGCTGCCTTTAGGCAGACTGGGGGCCTCTGCCATTTGGGACCCGGCAGGCCTTCTCTGAGAAAGCCCTTTTAACCCCTGCCACCTCAACCATCTTGGACAGCTCAGTGCCACTGGAAATTCATAAGGAGGGAGGTCCCCACGCTGCCTGTCAGGTTAACTCTTGATCAGAAGGCTTTAATGGGGTTTTCTGTTCAGCAATGTGAACTCTGAGACGCTCAAGTTCAAGTTTGACCTGCGGAGCGCCCATCTGTTCTTAGTTCGCCCTCAGAATTTCCATCTGCTCGCCTTTAGGTCTGTCTGACGGGAAGCCCAGCTCAGCTAGATGGCTTTCCCAGGTGCTTAAGTCATGGAAATTTTATGACATTAAAGAAAACTATAAAAAAAAAAAAGGAGTTGGGGGGGAGGAGGTCCAACACGCTACCTGTGTAAATTAATTCCATTGTACAACAATGTTTCTCAACTGATATTTCCCAGAATGTCTGTTAAGGGCCACAAGGGGCAAGCCCAGCCATAGTTTATTGTTCTGCTGCACTGTGTGGCATTAGCAGGGACTGGAGGAGCCAGGCTGGAGCAAGGCTGGGGGTGGGGGGCCTTGCGGCTGGCCTTTCTTCCCAGCTGACCACTCAGAATTTTCCAAACGCTGGGCCCGAACGTGCCGATCACACCCTGACTCCAGCTGCTGCGCGAGAGAAAGCTGGACCATCAGCATGAGAGCCGTCCACCTTGTCCTGGATAGCTGAAAGCAAGAGTGAGCCTGAGCCACGCCCTGGTGTTTTCACCAGGTCACACTTGAACTTGGGCGTCTCAGAGTTCACATTGCCAGCCAGAAAGCCCCATTAAAGCCCTTCTGATCAAGAGTTAAACTGACAGGCAGTGTGAACCTCCCTCCTGATGAATTTCCAGGGGCACTGAGCTGTCGGTGACAGTTGAAGTGGCAGGGGTTCATCCTCTCATAGGCATTTGCAAGCTGGACAACAAAGAAGAACTGGTGTTGGTGAAGAGGATTATGGACTATCCATGCACCGACCTGCCAGAAGAACAATCAAATCCACACTGGAAGCTGTGGAGTCAGAACGTTCCTTACACGTGAGCTTAGTGAGACTTCACCTCACTTCCTTGAAGCATGAGGGACCAGTTTACTTGGCAAAGTGAAGAGTACATGACCATGAAGAAGACTCTCCAAGAATTGATACTGTGGCTGCAGCCATTGGGCTAAGAAATACCCATTGTGGGGCTGGCACGGGACTGGGCAGTGTCTCCTTTTGCTGTGCATGGAGTAGATCTGAGTCAGAACCAAGCCTGAGCAACAACAATACATTTGTTTCTCTTGATGCCAGAGCCCAGAAAGGACTGACTTTTCCGTGATTCGGGGCATGAGCAGCCTGGTCCTTCTGGGATGGTATGAGATGGGAATCTTGCCAGAAGAGGTTCGAGCCACCGTATCAGGGACCTATACAGATCCGTGAGTCCTTCTTTCTGCTTCAGATCCTAAAAAAAAAAAGAAAAAGAAAACCAAAGCAAATATCTCCATCCTACACCAGACATACCGAGAGTGACCATGAAGAGTTTGAGGTGATTACCAGTGAGGACCAGGCAAGAGGGGAAAAACTCGCCAAATACACTGCCATTGAGTTGATGGTGACTCTGTGGGGACCTTGTAGGGCAGGGTTGAAGTGCCAGGTGAGTTTCGGAGTTGTTAACTATTGAAGGAAGTAGAAAGCAGCGCCTGGTGGTTTCAGACAACTGACCTTGCTGATTGCTGCCCAGCGGGTAGCCACAGCACCACCAGGACGTCTAAGAGAGGCAACGGGAGGAACCAAATATGCCATCTCCGAGGCTCCATGGTCTACAGCAAAGCCGGGGCTGTCACCACAAGGACGTAAGGAATGCGTAAGACGGCGTCTGAGCCGGACCTCCGGTTGACCCAAGAGCATTGCCTAGGGGTGTAGAAGCCAGAAACAAAACAAAACCTTCCGTCTGAACATGAATTCAGGATACTTTTTTTTTTTTTTAACGTCCCTGGAGCATTTGAACAGATCACAAAGCCAGAGATGACCGCGCATAGTCAGCAAAGGTGACTGCCGGAGAGTTGAATGAGATGGATCTAAAAGAGAGTGAAGGAGCCTCGGCAGTGCTGTGGGGCAGGCCTTGGGCTGCTAAGGACAAGGTTAGGCATTCTAACCTACCACCTGCCCCCTGGGCAAAAGATGAGGCTGTTTGCGCCTATAAAGGATTGACACACTCAGAAGTCCTAGGTATTTCTACTCTTCCTGATAGGGTCTCCATATACTTGACTCAGTGACATGGGCTATATTAAGTCCAAAGTGTCCTTGGTGATGCATTGGTTAAACACTGGGCTGCTACCCCAAAAGTCGGTAGTTCAAACCCAGCAGCTGCTCCTCGGGATTCAGATATGGCTGCCTGCTCCCATAAAGACCCCTAGAAGACCGTTCTACTCAGTCCCACGACGCGGCTATCATGCAGAATGGAACCAGTAGCAATGGAGTTTAGGTGTAGATGCACCCCCATGGGTGGCCACAGCTCACAGTGCTCATCCACTAGAAAAGACAAGCCCGTTTTTAAGACAAGGAGAACAGAACGTTATCAGTCCCTTAGTCTTCTACAGCGTGGTCTGCTGAAACTTCGGACACGTGTGGGGCTACATCTTGTTTTTCAGGCGTCTGCTTTGTAAGAGTCTCACCTGAGGGACACTTCAGTGGTGGGGCTTTAAGCACAACAACACACTTCCAAAGGACTCATTCTGCATCGATCATCCTTCACCACTGACTCCTCCATAGCCCCAGTGGAAAGGGATGGGTGAGGAGTGAGGGAGGAGGGGAGGGAGGAGGAGAGGATCTCCTAAAGGGAAAAACAAGAAACAGTGGGAAAGGAAAGTCCTGCAATCCTTGAGTGAATGGTTCCTGGGCTTTGAGCGTACACTCAGCTGCTAACTGGAAGGTTGGAGCTTTCAGCGGCACGGAACAGAAAAGTCCTGGTGACCTGCTGTCAAGGCCACAGCCATGAAAACTCTGTGGGACCCATGGGGTTGCCTTGAGTCGAAGTAGACACCACAGCAAGAAAACAAAACCAAAGCAAACTCAGTGCCGATTTGATGCGACCCCATAGGACAGGGTAGAGCTTCCCCTGTGAGTTTCTGAAACTGTAACTGTTTGGGGCGTAGAAAACTCCACCGTTCTCCAGAAGAACAGCTGGTGGTTTTGAACTACCCACCTTGCAGATGGCAGCCCAACCTGTCACCACTGTGCCGCCAGGCTTCTGAACACCACAGAGGCAAGCAAAATCGAAGCATGATTAGAAATGCTAATGGCATTATCATTCAGTCACCCCTGCTGCCCACCTGATTCGGGCTCATAGCAATGGTGTCTCTGAGCTGGAATCTATAAGCAGATCGCCACACCTTCCCCCCAGGGAGCAGCCGGTGGGTTTGAACTTCGGACCGGTCCTTCATCAGCTGAGTTCTTGACCTCTGGATCAACAGTGCACCTTCATTGCCTCATTCCAAACCAGAAACCCAAACTCACTGCCGTTGAATCAATGCCAAACCAGCGCAATCCATTAGGAAAGGGTCTTACTGATAACTCTTCATGAGAGTGGAAAGTCTCATCTTTCTCCCTCAGAATGGCTTGTGGTTCTGAACTGTTGACCTTGGGGTTGGCAGCAAAATGTGTTCTTCAATAGAGTTGTGATGGTTAGAGTCAATGTCAACTTGAGAGTGCTTGTGTGGAGGTAGGGGTAGAATCTAATGGCAGTCATGTCAGGTCCTGATGATGCCTTCTGGGGGCTATGGTCTTTTTATAGGAAAGACACAGAATTCCTCTTGCTCTTGCCCTTCTTCCTGTCCCTTCTTGCCTGGGTTGCATGTTCTAGGTCTGAAGTTGACATCAAATTGAGGCCTGTCATCCCTGGGAGTTGTGGGCTCTGTCATGTTCCACATGATTCTCTACCCACCGGCCCATGACTGCCCTGCTTCTTGCTTTGACTCCCTGCCTCAACCATTGGCAGCACTGTGAATCTGAAAGTCTCTGGCTAACATTAGACTCTTGGACTGGGCTGAGACTCTTTCTTGACATAAGATTCTTCCTTCATATGATTCTAAGAAATCATACTCCTTAGTATGAAGTCTTTTCTTTTATATATGTGAGTGTCAACTAGTTTTGTTTTTCTAGAACATCCAGCTCAACACATAGTTCGAAGCTAAAATCCAGATAAGCTGAAAGAAAATGTGGCTCTGCAAATAGGACAAGGGACATTTGGGTTTAGATTTCCCCAGCTGCCTCTGATTTCTACCCCCATCTCACCTTCACCCCCACCGGAGAGCTTTGACCCGTGGGATTTGTCAACTTCCATCACAACCAGCCTCATCAGGCTACTGCTTTTTTGGGCTTAACATTATAGCACCTGCTAGGTGCTTCAAATACTTCATGGAAGAATATTTTTCTTTTTAAATGGAAATTTATTTTATACTTTTGGAAGCCTCCTCTCTCATATGTGAAGTCCCCAGTATGTAAAAACGTTGCCAGGGGGGAAAAAAGTAGTCATCTTTTAATATTGTTCTTAATCTATATTTTATATTACAGACTAGTCGTTCTTCAGCCAGCTAATTTATTCCAAGGTAACAAAAAAGCAAGGGTTTTACTATTACATGGCATAAAGCTTGCTGAAGCAAAAAGACCTCCCTGCCCTCAAGTCATTGCCTAGTCCTCAGCACCCTAGAAGCAGGGGTCCTCAAATTTTTAAAACAGGGGACCAGTTCACTGTCCCTCAGATCATTGGGGGGCCGGATTATAGTTTTAAAAAAACACACAAAAAAACTATGAACAAATTTACTGCAGGTCCCAGATGAGTTGGCTACTAAACAGGACAGGCAGTGGAGGCAAAAACACCCAGCAGACCAGATAAATGTCCTCAGCTGGCCACATGTGGCCTGTGGGCCATAGTTTGAGGACCCCTGCCAGAGGACCAAGTTGAACTGTTCCTGTGAGTTTCTGAAACTTTAAGCCTTTGGGAGTGCAGAAAGCCCTGCCTGGGCCCTACACCGAATAACTCAGCATGAAACCAGGTGAAACTCACATCTCTAAGAGGCACTTCACAAAGTCCCAAAGCTGAGACTCAGATGTAGGTTATTACTGAGAAGCCCAGGGCCCTTTCCCCTCCACTCTTCTGAGATCTCCACCACCCTTCTGGTCAGCTTCCTGCACTGTGGTGGCATGGCTATTTCCACAATGCTGGACTTGATGACCCAGGACATCTCAGGGTTGGCAAGGTAGAACAAGTTTCAGCAAAGATTCCAGATAATTCACACAAGGAAGAAAGGCCTGACCATCTTCTTCTGAAACCTGGCCAATGAAAACTTTGTGGATCATGACAAAGTCATATCCCACTTGCCCTGGGAGGGAACAATAGCTATGGAAGATGAAGTGAAGGGCCAGCAAAGGTAATCGAGACCCTTGGTGGGGTAGTTTGGCATATAAAGCCACCATAATGTAACTAAACATACCAGTGATTATGGAAATGACACAGGAGAGGGCCATCTTTTTTCTGTTGCATTTAAGGTCACCATGAATCAGAGTCAACTTAATAATACAGATCTCTCTCTCTCTCTCTCTCTCTTACCCTCTCTTTTTGCCTCCCTCTGTCTTCTGACATTTAAGAGTAGGAAATCAAAGAATTCTTCCTGTTATTATTTTCTTGCGTGCTTTTTCACAGGGAAAATGAGCTTTCAGGAGCTTCTAGCCATATATCACATGGCATCGTTTCACGACATATCAGGCACACAGGGGTTTCCCACACTCCTCAATCAATTAATGCACTCAAGTCAGCCTGAGCTTCAGGAGCCATCTGTAGGGTTGGGCAGGGGCAGTTCAATCATGTTAGGGGTGTGGATTTGGTGTGGATGCTGTCAATTAGGGTGGAATTAGGCCACCAATTACTTGCAAATACAGGGGCACTTCAGCGAGATGTTCATCTGTCCACTCAAAGCTCAACTCGGTGACGCTCCTCACAGCGCAAAGCACACTTCAGCTTGGCCACAGAGAAACCTGCCCAGCTGACAAGCTTGAGGTTCCCCAGGCTGGCAGATGTGTGGTTGTCAGGGTAGCAATGTAAGCAGGACCAGGTGCCCTGGAGACCCTCTTCAGTGAGAAGTCAGTGTGTTCTAGCTGTTCTTGTAGGAGGTGCTTTGTGTACCTCTGTGGAGCCTGAATCACACCTTCTGGGTGTTGCTTCATGACTTATTTAGAGCAACAGGCATATAAAGAATCCTTTCTGATGATATGTCTCAAATCTCCCCCTCTCGCAGCGGGAGCAGACACAGCGTGAGACCCAAGAACTGAATGTGGGAAATGGGGAGGGATAGGCTTTGTTCTCACTCCCATCCCAGCAGCCTCTTAGAGTAAACCCATCAGCCCAGCCATGCTGTAATCCCTAAAATATGTTTCCCTGCCCTCCAAATACTTTAGCAGGTGATGCTCTTTCTAGGGTCTTTCCAGGAATGACTTGCCCCTTTTCAGAGGTAGCTCATTTGTCATTCTTACTCCCATCCCCTGAGCTTTCCTGGAACCCTCTAAGCCTGGCAAGCATCTGCTATGCTCCCTATGAGACTCTGTTCTGACTCAAGTCCTCTTCCTTTCTCCAGGATGTGGTGGAGGCCAACTGCCTCCTTTTCTGAATAAATGCCACCCGTTGAAGGTTCCCAAGAGACTCAATTCCCAAAGGTGCCTTGGTTTAATTGCTCTACCCAGCCTTATATCCCATGATCTAAGCATTTCCCTTATTGTTCAGTGAAACTAAAAATATAGAATGAATGTCCCTGTGATCTTCATACATAAGCATACTTTCTGAGATATGGAAATCAGATATTACTGAAACCAAACCTGTAGCTGCAAAGTCACCCTGAGGAAAAGGTCAGATGATGATGATGATGATTGAAAAGGATGAGGGTGAGGAGGGGATGCTATTGTTTCAAAATTCTATGGCGACCCCATTGTTGCCCAACATATGGAGAAATACTGCCTGATACTCTGTAGGAACACTGCAGTAATTCCCTTGGCCACAATACTAATTGCAGGGACAAATGCTTCACTTCTGTCCAAAAGGGAATGGCATTTAGATCTGTGAGTAAGATTTTGCAACACTCAGTCTTGTTTGCGATAAGTCTTTGAATTTCTATGACCCACACCATAAGGAATCTTTAAGTATTCCACTAGTCAAACACCTCAACAATGTGTTTTTTTTAAAAACAAACATCAGTAAAAGAAAACAATCACAGGACTCTTCAAGTGGTGAGGGCACAATGTGTCCCCCTTTTATTCCTATATGAAACTAGACAAATGGATTATGGCAGAGGGCAAGGCATCTGTAATGCAACCATTACAGATGTCGTCAGCACTATTGTTGCTGCAACAGAATCAGAGCAATGGTACTCTTGGGGCATAATGCTAATCCATCTGACTGATGAATAAGGAGTTGGAGGCTCAGGGCAGCAAGGGGTTCTTGAAAGAAAGGTCTCGAATCTACTTTTGTAAAACTCATCCCTGAAAACCTTAAAGGGTACAGTTCCACTCTGACATTAAGCCTGTGTCCCAAGCTCAAAAAGCTCTGAAAGGGAATATGCTTTGGGTTCCTCAAGGATACCCAAGTCACCATTTGGATATTGTGTCTATCCAAGAGCACTGAGTTCTTTGGGGAAGAGTTGGGAGGATGGACACAAGACCTGTGGAAGGGTCTGCGTTAAGATAGGGAGTGTGCTGAGACAAAATAGCTATGTGTTTTGATATTTTTTGTTTAAGAATGTTTCTATGACTTTGCAGCCTCATATCAAGCTTCAATATGAAATAAAGATGAAATGATAAAGGAGCAGGGAAGCTGGGTACTCAAAATAGGACAATACAAGCACACATAAATAGAACATTGACACAATGGGAAAATTGTGACTGATGTTGTCAAGTGAGAAACTTGCTACATAAAGTCACATGAAAATGACAAGGAAATATTATTTAAAATATATACAATACACCAAGGAAGCAGAGCTATGATGGGGCCATAGTCAGCTATTCAGTAGATGTGAATGATGTGTCATGGGCTACGGTCATCCTGTCTTTAAGTCCCATGATAACATTGAAAAAGAGACACAACACTTTCCCCCTCATAGATGGAGAAAGCGGAGGGTCAGACATGCTAGTCCCTCTGCCAGGTGGATACCATGGAGGCCTCTATCTGATTTCAAAATTCCTATTCTTCCACTGATTGACCCAACCAAAGGTCAGGATCCTGGAGAACAGTGCAAAGCAATATTCAAATTCTTTTTTTAATTAACATTTTAAAATTCACCCCCCGAACCCTAACCCTCACCCCGACACCACCAAATGGCACCACCTTTGACCAGAAGACTTGCTGAGACCCTTATCTCAAGGTATTCTTTAAACCTGGAAGGAAAATCCCAATAGCACCATTTAGCAGAAAAGCAGAGTGACATGTAAAATAAACTGCTTTGAAGTTAGATCAGTCTTCTATTTTTTAAAAAAAAATCCATATGAATACCAAAGGTCACCATTGGATCTCAAAACAGAGATGAGAAAAGAAAGAGGCAGGGAAACTGGAGTGCTGGGACTGGGACTTGCCAAGCATAATGACATAGAATGTTGATAGAATGTGGAAAATGTGACTCATGCCACTGGTTGATTGGTCACTTGCTACATAAAGCCACACAAAAATTACATTGAAAGTGTATTATGCAATGATACCATATATAGTAACTCCAAATTAATAATAATAATAATAATGGAAAAATGGATTCTAACTCTCAAAATATATATTATTAAAAACTAAAATGAAACAGATTGCTAAGATGGGGCCCCAGTTGGACACATGATAATGTGAATCGACAGCAATGACCTGAGGACACAAATGAGAGATTCAGTGACAACCCTGGACCCCTGATGTGGAAAGGCAGCATAAGAAGTGAGACCAAACAGCAGCTAGAAAAAGAATTGGAATGAAGGCATCAGACAGGGGGTGACATGGCACAGAGATGCCCTGCCAGCTGTTCTGGCACAGAGCGGTCTTCAGACAAAGCCAGTAAGGACTCTGAGTGAAGACCTCAGGGTGAGAAGCTCACAAGACTTTCAGGAAGAGTTCAAGAAACTTCATAGGCACACCTGGAGGGTGTTGGCTTCAGCAAGTCCCCTGGCATCCATGCCTGATGACCAGAGACCCATATGCCAATTCTATCTGCCCTCCTGATTATTAGTTGCAGGGTCCCCCAAAACTCTGGCACCCACCTTCTCAGGGATTATATACAAGTTTCCCAGACTCCGAACCCAGCCACATCTGCCACCCCTCTCCCCACCTGATGAGGGACACGAAGCATGCAACCATGCTCTCATTGACCCACCACACACTCCTGTCCATTGACCCAGTGAGTAGCAAAAATGTCTCACAGACCACTCAACGCCATCACCCAAGTTGGTGGATGGCAGAGACTATGTTTCTGTGCCCCATCTTATGCCCCATCTGGAAGAGGTGAGTGGTGGAGGCCATGCGCCCATGCTTCCACTTGTCCATATGCAGGCATGAAGAAAAGCGTGCTTTCCCATGGTCCACCTCCCCTGCCAAACCTACTTCATCCTCAACCCACTCATTTGGCAAGTGGCATAGTCTACTGCCAGACCACTGCACCAACAAGAGGAGGCCTCCATAGCCCATCCTGACTGCCCACAGCTGCCTCACACAACCAGTGGCTCTTTGTTCACCCTGCCAACTTCTTCCCTTCCCACCCAGGTGTTGAACATTCCCCTACCATCACATTAATGGCCAGAAGGACACAACTGTCAACCTCTGGCTTCTTTCTTTTTGTCAATGCTTTCTATTTCACTTGGAGTCCTTCCTTCACTACCTTCAGTTCTTGATCATACACTACCTCCCCAAATTACCCTGTCATGCAGTAAGATATGTTGGCAAAGACTTGTGACTAGCGTCTTCTTTTTAAATTTTATAGGCAATCACAATCACCAAACAACAAAAACAATTAAAATTGGGTAAAAATCATGAATGTTGAGTTCACAGAAGATTTCATGTGGCTGCTGAGCACAAACAGAGATGCCCTTGATCATCAGCTACCAACACAGAACCAAACCCACTGCTAGAACCAATACAAGGATTTCTGAGGCTGTCATTCTTTATAAACTCAGAGAGCTTCATTTTTCTTCCATGGGGTACCTGGTGGGATCGAATTCGCAAGATCACCAGAAAAACAACAGAAGCCCCTGTCTAGAGTGGGTTAAAATATAGAACAAAACTGAAATCAATACAAAGTAGCAGATTTACTGGTTGATAAAATGTAGAGGAATCTTGGAGAGTATTGCCCCCATTCACCCTTCTCCCTTGGAACAGAAGCCACACCCAGAGGCCTGCTATCGACCAAATAACAGACTAACCTATAAAGTCATTAATACTGCTCTATGGTGAATGTGCTTCTTAGAACAATTAACTACATGAGTAAAAAAAAAGGCAACATTATTTTCAGAACAAAGAAGAGAGGGCAGAGCTAGTCAGGAAATTAAGACGAATGGAAACAGAGAACACAGAATGGAAGAGGTAAGAATGCTGATACATTGCAGGGTTTACAACCAAAGTCACAGAACAAATTCTATATGAATTATTTAAAGGAGAACTAATTTTCTTGTGAACTTTTATATACTAAAATATTTAGAAAGAGAGGAAGACAAATAAAATAGTCCTTGTACTTTAAACTAAAATGTTCCAAAAGAGGACATGATTTAATACAAAATCCACTGAGAAGATGTTCAATATAGACTAAAAAACCGTACCATTTCACTGTGTTGTACCAGAAACAATAGGACATAAACTGTAATAATATTTCCTTACACATTTCTCAAGTGAAATATTTTTGTCACTCCTGGATCAATTACATGAACCAGCACAGAAATGAAACACTCATTGGATGTAGTTGAAGACATTTTCCTTTACCTAGCTTGGTGAAGAAGACTCATTTTTCATATGCACCAGGACTGTAAGTCCATTCAGAGAAAGGAGTAGCTTTAGGTTATTTTCATAATCTCAAAAGAATTAGGCAAAAAAAAGCAATTCATTAATCTGAAGAAAACCAATTGCTTGGCAAACAGTCTATAAACATACCCTTTCCTAGCTGAACTAGAATTTTCAACAATACAACCACTGAGTCTGACAAAAGTTGAAGGACTCTCTGGACTCAAAAGCAAGCACTCAAATACAAGTGAGCATTCTTCTCTAAAGCTGTAACAATTCCTTGCATCTGGATGCAGTTGTTGTTTGAGTGGTGAAGCAGTCACAAGCCCAGCATTCATACACCCAGAATGATGATCTATCGGAGAACAAGAAATCAAGCAAACTTGGAAGACTTCAGGAGGGACATCAAATTTACCCAAAGATTTCCAGCTACAGAGCTACAGATCATCCTTAATCTACATTGACTGTGAGTTCCTCACCTTGCCTTCTCATCTCTGATTGACTCCCAATGGTGGGAAAACTCAAATTTCACTACAAGGCCCAAGAATGAAGCGCTGTTTTGGTTTATTTGTGAGGACTGTTATTGTAAAGCTAAAAAAAATTCTTAAGAATGTCTTTTAGGTCTTAATCAAGGGCAATATAGTAGAAAGGAATTACTGAAATTCAAATGAAGGCCAAACATGATAGTGGAATAAGAGGAAAGTAAATGGAAATAGAGGAAAGATCTAGGAGGGAAAGGATATCTATAGAGATCTAAATATAATTATATACATATGTAAATACATTTATATATAATGATAGGAAAATAGATTTATGTACATATATTTATATAGTAAGTACTGGGGTAGCAGATGGATATTGAGTGTCTACTCAAGTACTCCCTCGTTGCAAGAACACTTTGTTCTAATAACCCAGCATTTTGTGATGTTTACCTTCCTGACATGATTGCTGAAGACAAAATAGGTACATAAGCAAATGTGGTGAAGAAAGCTGATGGTGCCTGGCTATCAAAAGTTAAAACATCTGAGGTCTTAAAGGCTTGACTATAAAAAAGCATCTATCTAGCAGTGAAGCAACAAAGTCCCCATGGAAGAAGCACGTGTGATCATGAGGTGTCAATGGGATCAGGTGTCAAGCATCAGAAACTCAGAACTAAAAATCCTATCAATGTGAATGAGGGGGAGTGCAGAGTGGAGACCCAAAACCCATTTCTAGACAATTGGACATCCTCTTATAGAAGTATCATAAGGAAGAGATAAGCCTGTCAGAGTGCAGTGTAATAATGATGGAAACATGCAACTTTTCTCTAGTCCTTTAATGCTCCTCCCACTATTAGGACCTCATAAATCTGGGTAGACCACAGCACATATTCTAGTAAAGAGAAAAGCTCACAAGACAGGATATCCAGGACAGATAACCTCTCAGGACCAATAATGAGAGCAGTGATACCAGGAGGAAAGGGAAGGTGAGGTAGAAAGGGGGAACCAATTACTATGACCTAGCTATAAGCCCCTCCCTGGGGATGGACAACTTAAAAGTGGGTGAAGAGTCATCATTTCAGTGTGAGATGTGAAAAAGCAATAATAATTTATAAATTATCAAGGATAGATGAGGGAGGGTGGGTGAGAGGGGAAATGAGAAGTTGATACCAATGGATCAAGTAGAAAGAAAATGTTTTGAAATGATGGTGGCAGTATATGTACACATTGTGCTTAACACAATGGATGGCTATGGATTGTGATAAGAGCTTTAAGAGGCCCCAATAAAATATTTTTTTAAAAAAAAGAATGGCTGGGGAAATGGTGATTTTCACAGTAAACCTTGATGAGCGCTAAAGGAAAAGAGTTTCCATTCTTAAGTGCAGAGTAAACTGTTGACCATAGAAAGAACCAGGGAAATTTCCAGCCAAGATGCCAAAACCCTCAGCAGGGTTTCTCAGACGCTTCTTCGTGTATCTATCAAAAAAGCAGAGAGGTGTTAGTCAGCATTGGGACCTCTGCAGTGATTGTTCTCAAGCTCATCGCTCTTTCCGAAAGAACCATTACTGATTTTGAGAATGAGCCTGCCCATGGAAGATTTGTGCATGAAATCATTTTGATACTTAAGAAGGAGCGTCAACATCTGCAACTCCTATGCCCTCTCTTACCCCCAGGCCTTATGGCAACAATAGCAAGACACACATAACCTGAGTGAAAAGAAGAGTTGCTTGTATAATCCTTTGTCCACATAATGTAGAATGTTCTGCAGGTGACCTGATCTATAAAAGTCCATTTTTTCTAAAAAAAAGTCAATTGAGAAGCAAAGTTGACCACAATTAAGCTTCCTAGTACTTTAACTTTGGTTCAGGTTTAGACTCCCAAGGGACAGATGTGTGTTGTTGTCTCATATGTGTGAACGTGTACGTCAGGAAAGACTGCAAGTCTACCTCGGTTTTACTTTTCCTCCTTTTTTAGTCACTGGGGTCATTCTTTAGGGCCAACGGCTAAAGAATCTGGAGGACTTTGAAGGCTTCTTTTAAGGAACATATTCTATGCCGCTGTATTGCCCATCTCACCTAATGAAGTCTGTAATAATATCCCATTAAACACTTTATAAATGTGTTTGCTATTTTTTCCCCTCCTATCCTATGCCATGTCTTTCATTATTAACTCTCCCTCCTATTTCCCTGCCCTGGTTTCTGACTTCAATGTAGTCTTCCAAATCTTTTCTTTTGGGGGAGGGCGTGAAAACCACTTTTCTTTGTTTTCCCTTATATGAATGGTGTTACAAGATGAACTAAGTTTGCTAAGGATAAGCATTTTGTCCTTGTCTTGTGGTATTTAGGGGAGGCCTCATTGCTTTTTATTGATGCAATTTTCCATTGTCCGAAGATATTAGATTTGTTGATTTTTTTTAAATCCATAGCTTTGTAATTGGTTGTGGTTTTTATTGTTTCCATATCTTTGTTTTTAATGAAACTTGTGGCAAGGAACATTGGTGTTCAAAAGGACAGATTTTCAATAGCCCCAATTTAGAGAAAATGATCATGGGAGGTTATTGGAGTCTCTCGTGTCATAAGAATTCAAGTGGATCATAAACGTTAAAACATGTTGTGTACTGAGTATAACTGAAATGGAAAGAAGAAACTCTTCCCATGGGAAACAGGTTTTACATGTTAAATCCAAGACTTCTAACAATGATAAGTACAATAGAACAAAACACCCCTGGTCCATCACCACCCTCACAACTGTTCGTACTTTTGAATTTTTTCATTGGTTGGTTGAGTTGGTTTTTTTATCACTTTATTTGGGCCTCATATAATTCTTATCACAATCAATACATGCATCTATTGTATGCAAACCACATTTGTACATTCGCTGCCATCATCCTTCTGGAAACATGTTCTTTCTGCTTAAGCCCTTGGTAATAACTCCTATTTCTTAAATCCATCATTTCCACCATTGTGTCAGTTCCTCATGTTTAGGGATGTCCTTTCCTTTTCTAAACTTGATGTCCTTCTTTGGGGACCAGTGTCTCCTGACAACCTGTCCAACGTACAAGAGGGTATTCTGCAACAAACAGAAAAAACCTCCGCTGATGTAAGGGGGGTTGTGCATTTGGAGTTTGTTCTCTGAGGTCAGATTTTAATCAAACTTTCTATGCAGAGGTTCTGAAAAGATAGCATAAGAGTATGCGACAAAAAAGGCCTGGCAGACAGGGGGCTGTTTTTGCCACCATGACAAGGCATCTGCCAACGCAGCCATCTCACTGTGCCAGTTTGGGGCAAAACTCCTCCAAACAGCATGTCTCTTTTCCCCACACACCTTACTCGTCTGACCTTTCTCTCTGCAACTTTCTTGTTTCTGTGAATGAAGAGGAACGTGAAAGGATAGTGGTTCGATGACTCAGAAGAGGCAAAGATCAAAATGAGGGAGGTGCTGTCAGCCACTCAAACAGATAAATGTGAAAAATGCTTCCAAGAATGGAATCAAAGATTTGACAAATGTATGAACTGTACTGGAGAGGACTTTGAAGGTGATAAGGTTGATTTGTTAAAAAAAAAATACCTGGCTTTGAAAAAATTGTTTTTGGTATCTCCTTGTATGTGAGGTGAACTCTTGCCATCCTTGCCTGTAAGGAGTAGTCTGTCTGTACTTCTTCCAAGACACATTTCATGGGTCTTTCAGCAGTCCATGATACTTTCAGAATTCTTCACCAGCACCACATGACAACACAGAGGAATCCATTCTTCTTCAGTTTCCTTACTCAATGTCCAATTCTCACATGCACAGGAGGGCACTGAAAATACCATGAGTTGGGTCACCCATGCTTTAGTCCTCAAAGTAATATCCTTGCTTCTCAACACTGTAAAGAGGTCTTTACATCAGCTTCACACAACACAATGCCGCGTTTGCTGCTGCTTCCATAAGTATTGATTGTAGACACAAACAAGATGAAATCATTGACAACTTCAATCTTTTATTCATCTATCATAAGGTTTCCTATTGATTCAATTGTGAGAATTTGAGTTTTCTTTATGGTGAATTGCAATCTGTCCTGGAGACTGCAGGCTGCAATCCATTATCTCCATCAACAAGTGACTCAAGTTTTCTTCACTTTTACCAAGCAAGATTGTATCATTTGCTTACTGCAGATTGATAATAAGTCTTCCACCAATCCTGATGCCTCCAATCCTGAGTGGATTGATGTGACAATGTGTCAATACAGCAAAATAAGGGGTTTCTTTCTTGCCTGCTTTCTCTTTTTGCTGACATTTGCAACTTTGTCAAATATAATATCAATCTCTTGGGACAGTCTTCCCTAGTGACAAGTCCTAAATCAGGAAGTCACTGACTCACCATCCTTAATTTTTTTTTAATTTACAAAAACTTATTTATTTATTCTTTAAATATTCTAATGAGCACTCTTACAGGTCTTATAACAATCCATACATCAGGTGTATCAAGCACATTTGTACATATGGTACCATCACTATTTTCTAGACATTTACATTCTATTGAGCCCTTGGTATTAGCTCCTCTTTTTGACTCTCTCCCACCCCTCTCACTTTCATGGACCCTTAATAAATTATAAATTATCATTATTATTTTCATATCTCACACTATCTGCTGTCTCCCTTCCCCCACAGTTTCTGTTATCCATCCCCCTGAGAATAGGGGGGAGTTGCAGTTATGTGTTGATTGACCGACCCCTCCTTAATTCTAAGGAGCATTATGGTTGTATTTTTTCTATGGTTGACTCACTCATTTCCCTGGGCTTCCACAATATATTCAGTTTAATATGACTAAATTTAGACAATAGTAATAATTTCAGAGAAATAATAATGCTTTGATATTTGAATAACTCATCATACTATGCAAATGTCTGCTAACTGAAGCAGCTCATTGACTATAGTGTTGGCTTGTCTGAGTGGGAACAAATTCTTACACAGTGCTTCCTCTGTGCCAGATGCCTTGCTAAGCACTTTCCATGAATTCATCCTGAGACCCCTCACACCCTATGGTTCCATTGCAAAGGAAGGAGAGAAGAACATCAAAGATGGAGAGAAGACTATGGAAAGAAGGTATGGGAGGCATCAAGTGAGTGTGAATGATTGAGTTTGGACATGTGCAACCTCGAAGAGCTCAATCAATACTCATCCAAGGTGCAATTTCCCAATCTGGAGACGTTAATAAAGGTTAATGTGTCAAATCTATTCAGTACTGTACAAGACTCCTTAGAGTATTGAAGAGCAAGGATGTTACCCTGAGGATTAAGGTACACCTGACCCCAGCCATGTTGTTCTCCCTTACTTCATAGGAATGTGAAAGTAGCACATTGAATAAGGAAGACTGTAGAATAATACATACATTTGATGATGTTGGAGAAGAATACTGGAAGTGCCATGGGCGGCTAAAAGGACAAATTGAGCTCTATAGGGAGCAGTAAGGCCAGCACACTGCTTAGAGGCAAGGATGAGAAGAGCTGATCTTACATACTTTAGACATATTTTCAGGAGAGACCCATCTCTGGAGAAAGACCTCATGTTTGTTAAAGTGGAAAGATGATGGTCCTCGATATGATGGACTGACACAGTGTTTGCATCAGTGGGATGAGACATAAGGACAATTGTTAGAAGGGTGCAGCATCGTGCAGGGTTTCATTCTGTTGAACATTGAGTTACTACAGCTCAGAGTCAACTCAATAACACCTAATAACAAGAATGAAGAACTAGTTCTGTTCCAATGCATGAGCTAAATTAGGACATTTATTTTCCATTTTTTCTCATTTCTTTGTTAGTGTCCATGGAGGTGGTTCCAATTCACTGTGACCCCATATTAAAAAAAAAAAAAAGAACTTAGATCTGGGCCACCTTCCTAATTGCTGGCTTGCTCAAGCTCCTTCTGGGAGTTATTGTTTCATAGTCGTTATAGTTCAGATGCTTAGCTGAAACCTGGCCACCACAAGCCACTCAGCAGATATTCCAAATATTCATCGTATAGCTTATAGCAGAAGCTCCCAACCTGTGCGTCACGACCCCTTTGGGGGTTGAACAACCCTTTCAGAGGGGTTACTTGATTCATAACAGTAGCAAAGTTACAGTTGTGAAGTAGCAACAGAAATAATTTCATGGTTGGGGTCACCACAATATGTGGAACTGTATTAAAGGGTCGCAGTCTTAGGAAGGTTGAGAAACGCTGGCTTACAGCATCATAACAACCAACAAGCCACCACAGTACAACAAAATGACAAATGGTTGATTTCCTCACAGTTATTTTGTTGTTGTCAAGTGCAATACAGTGTAAACTCTGACTCATAATCCCCCTATATACAACAGAATGAAGAGTTGCCCCATTCTGGGATACGCTCACAATGGTTGTGATGAAAGGACCTATTATCACAGCCACTGATTGCCCAGTTTTATCAAGCTAGTCCAAAGTATTTGAGACAAAGTCTTGCCACTTTCACTTCAAAGGAACATTCTAGCTGCACTTCCGCTGAGACAGATTTGCTTGTTTGTCTGGCAATCGTTATCACTAATCAAGAACATCATTCAAATGCCTCCATTTTCTGTCGTCCTTACTCATTGTCCAGCTCTCACATGCATATGTGGTGATGGAAAATATCATGGTTTGGGTGAACACACCTTAATCTGTTTGATGAAATTACTTGGTATGACTCTTCTATCTATACTCTTTTTAACTCCTCCCCACCCCATCCCTCACCCATGATTGGGTGGTACCATGGAAAGAGGGTGGGTCACACTCTAGAAGAAGGGCTCCATCAGTTTTGTCATTCCACTGAAGAAAAACAGTCCATTTCAGAAGCAGGACTAGAGAATCCTGTGATCGGCTAGAAATAGCGAGAAGTGAAGCTGGTCCAGGAGCCCTGGTTAGAAAGCTGGTAATGGATAAGCACTGAGACCACAAGACAGAGCAGGGAATGAAGCTCAGTGCCTTTGATCAGGAAGCTGATTAGCCTTTTGGCATTTATCATTACTGAAGGAACTTTGTAACAATTTCCTGGGGAGAAAGAGGCTAGGGGACCCTATGGGTCAACGATCTGGGAGAAGACATGCCTACTAGGAAGGCTGAGAAAAATGTGCTTGACACAATGGAGGGAGGGAGGGAGGGAGGGAGGGATGGATGGATGGGGTGGATGGATGGGATGGATGGATTGTAATAAGAGTTGTATGAGCTCCCAATAAAACGATTTTTAAAAAAGAAAAGAAAGAGATGCTGAGGACAAAGAACTGTATCCTTAATATTTTGTAACCCGTTGCTTTCCCTAGTGAACCCCGTAATCTTGAGCATGGTCTGTTGGTTCTGAGTGGTTACTTCACTGCATTATTGAACCTAGCAGAGAGCCTTAAGAGGGATGGTTGGAGAGTGGCTATAGGTCTGACCTTTGCCCCACAGAAATCATACCTGGGAAGCTATGAAGCAGGATTCACTTGCTGGAGCTAGAGCGAGAACAGGCTTGGCCTCCAGGATATCGCCTCATTTCTCAAAGTGACAATTTTGCTCTGTAACTCCTTTTATGCCCAACCGATTTGCCCAATGTACTGTGTAGCTGCCTCACTAGCAATCGTTCAGAAGTTATTTCTATCTTCATAGTCATGACTAAGATTGTTTATACTTGGTTGTGGTTTGTTGTCATGTGCTGTTTCTGTTCTTTACATAATGCCCTGCTGAGTTGCCTCATCCTGTCCCAAGGCCACAGCTGGAGGCCACTTTCCAAATGTGTACTCAGTTTGTTGGCCTAACCTGAGGTCCTCTATAAGATGGGTACTGTGTTGATGCCGAAGGAGGCAAGCTCAGCTCGGGCTCATGCTTCACCAGAGAGCAGGTCAAGCAGGAAACAAGGCAGTCTGGTCAAGGAAGCCCAGGGAGATCTAGACGTGCACACAAAGGTGACCAACTCAACTTGCATAGGAGTCAAGAAGGTGTTTCTTATCGCCACAAATTTTGGGGTAAATCAGAATATCTTCCTATAAAAACCATTGACATCTTTATTTTTTTATTTTTTAGAAAATCAAAATGTAAAGCTATTGTTTTTCACTAAATCTATATCTAGGTCTATAAATTTGTGAAGGAGCTATTTCTAGCTTTCTAGTCTTTCCTCCCAGAATCCAGCACTCTTCAATTATACCGCACTTTTGGCATCTACGGCCACTCAGACTGTGTTCGTTTGTTGTGTCCTTAGAATTTGGGAGGTGTGATGAAGAAAAACAAAGAAAAGCTGATGATAAAAATCTAAAGAAAATTACAATATTTTTTGGAAGAAAAATACAAATAGCCCCATCAAAAATGGGCCCAAGACAGAATAGATAATTTACTAAGGATGATATCCAGGCAGCCAACAGGCATGTGAAGAAATGTTCACGTTCATCAATAGTTACAGAAATACAAATTAAAATGAGATACCACCTCACAGTGATACTTTTAGCAAAATTTAAAAAAAGAATGCTGGGGAGAATGTAGAGAGATTCGACTGCTCATACATTGATGATGGGCTTGTAAAATTTTACAGGTACTATGGAAGTCAGTATGATGAAGACATATGCCCACCTGCATTCATTGCAGCAATTTACATATAGCAAAAATACAGAAACAAAGGTGCCGACTGTGGAGGAATGGGTAAACAAACTGTAGTACACTCATGTGATGAAATACTGGGCTCCTTAAAAATCAATGGTAAGTCTATCAGACACCTTAAACATAGACAAAAGTAGATGACAGTATGCTCCAAAAAATCAGTTCATCTCATAAAGGTTAATATTTTATGGCACCATCATTATAAAGGAAAAGAAAAATACTTTTCACACCAAAGGATAAAATTATAAAGCCTCAAATGAAAAGGTGTGTAGAAGGGAAGGATTAATGGACAGAAACCTATGGTGAGGGGATGGGGGGGGGGGCAAAAAAGAAGCATCTAGATGAGAATTTAATGAGATATTGTTACTGTTTTGATTTGAGGAGATGACTTGTGCAACCAAATAGAAGATTTTTAGGAGTGAGTATTATATTCCACAAGGAAAAATGAAAAAGCAAATAAGTGTATAAAGGCAAACAAAATAAATAGCTGAAGCTAAAATAAGAGGAGAGAGAGAAAAGAAGGAACTTTTTTAAACTCTCCTCTCCAGACTCCTTACCTGTTGGGTCTAAACATTGGTTGGAGTGGCTCTAAAAGCAGCAAAAGAAAATACTGAAATGAGCTTGGAAGATTGGATTCTTTTGTGACATACAGGCTTGTTTGAAACAAACAAACAAACAAACAAAAAAAGCTTTGGGGGCACAAAAAGAAGTCTAAAGGGGCAAGATAAGGGCCGTGGGCCAATGGGGCACTGTGTTCCAAAGGCCTTCTCATTAGTCTTTGTACCCTTAAAGAATGGGCAGCAGACACACTGTTGGGATTTAAAAAACAAAGCAAAACAATGCAATTACCTTTTTCTTACCAAAGAGGTTTCCCATTTTCTTAAAATGCACTCCTAGTAAGTTTTCCGTTTTCTTACCGTGTTTTCCCAGTAAGTTCCCAGGATTGCCCACTGGGAATCCCTAAGAGCAGTCACCATAACTTTCCGAAAGGATGCCTCTGCCTTGAATTTCTGGGCCCAGCAGAATCCCACGGAACCCACTCTTTGGACTGGGCCTTTTTACAAAGGCCCTCTAAGACAGACTGAGACAGGTGCATTACCGACTGAGATTATCTGCAGTCAGCTGCTGATCACAGAGACGTGTTTAAACATGTTGCATTGGAATAAACCTGTGTAGGTGTGAAGGGAAATCTTACTCACAATATGTCTTGACCTCCCCTCTTCTATCAACCCCATCTAGGCTACCCTAGCTGCTTGTCTGGCAGCCCCTCCCCCTGTTCCACTTGCTCCATAGTAGAAAGCTGAACTATGTATAGCACATTTGGATTGGCGATGCTGACTGGAGAAGAAGGGAAGATAAATACCATTCAAAAATACACAAAATTAGATCAGCCTTACTGAGAAGAAGGGCAAATTCTTTTGTAAAAATCAAATAGTCCCCCAAAATAGAAGTGACTAGACCTACTGCTTTCCTGTAATCTAATCCATCCATCTTTTCCTCCATAGGCTTCAATCTAGATCCTCCAGACCAAGGCAAAATCAAATAGTCCTATAAAATAACTACCCAATATGCTGTTGTATTTTGTTTCACTACTGCTAATTTTAATAAGTACTAAGTATCCTAAATTATTCAAGAGACTAAATAGATGGGTGTTGTTCTTGCACTAAGTGAGCGTGAAAATGATTTCTGGAAGAGACAATTATAGCAGGGTGGTAAAATAGAAGATAGTATCATTATGACTTGTTTTCCTCCAAAGGTAAGTTTAGTCTATATTAAATGGCTCAAATAAAGCAAGTTTTAATAAGATGCTTGTCTGGGTCAGTCAATGGGAATACCTACAGGGTATAAGAAAAATGTCTTGCCTCAATTTTAGGCAATTATCCTCTACTTACCTCATGTATCTACCATCTTATTAAGCCTGCGTGAAATGCGTAATTGCAAAGCTGATGATCTTGTTTTACCAGTGTTCCCATGAACATTAGCGTCATGCTTCTGTGAGCTCCATGCCTATGCAACCAGCAAGTACCCGTCTTTGTACGCCTGTTTCTTGCACGGTGCCAGAACATGACTGTCATGAGTCAATGATTGTTGACTCAATCATGGATGAATGTCCTAATCATTCCCATCTCTCTAACCTCATTTTTCCAGGGTAACAATGCTGTTAGGTAAATCTGCTGCACAAGGTCTCTTTAGCATATTGGAAAACAAGGATGTTACTGGGGGAACTAAGGTGTGTCTGACTGAAACCATGGCATGTTCAATTGCCTCACATTCTTATGAAAGTTGGACACTGAATAAAGAAGGTCAAATGTGACCCAATGCATGTGAATTATGGTGCTGGAGAAGGTCTTTGAAAGTCCCACAAACTGTTAAAAGAGCAAACAGGTGCATCTTGGAAGATGGATGGTCAGAGTGCTTATCTGGCCAAAGAGGCAAAGAGGTTGTTTACTAAACTTTGGACGTGTTAATTAGAGAGACATCAAAAAAGGGGCAGACCCTGGATAAGATGGACTAACATAGTGGCTGCAATAATAGGATCAACATAGGTACAATCATGAGGATGGTACAGACACAGTGTTTTATTCTGTTGTGTAGAAAATCCCTGTGGGTCAGAACCAACTCAATAGCACATAATAACAACCACTTATGAGATTCCTGTGGGGAATGTTACCCGTGTCACCCTCACCATGCCCCTTCACACTTCTTTTAGCTCCCCAGACTCAAGAAATATTCAAAAGGAGCACAACGTAAATTCCAGCGACTGCCCAAGTGGCTATGTCACATGTGTTGTGAACTTTAAGTTCAAAGTGAAAGAGCAGATGCTTTAGTTCAGGTCCCCAAGCTCTCTCCCTAAGACTACCTCAGGGGGCTTCTGATGGATCCCCCAGACTCAAATTGTGCTTTCATCAACAAATCATTGTTGCTATCTACTATTATGTCAGCCCTATGTACAGCAGGAGGAAATACTGCCACATCCTACATGATGCTCATGGTTGAGTACAGATTGAACCACTGTGCTGCTATTGAGTTTTCATTGGCTGACATCTCAGAAGTAGATAAACAGGCCCTTCTTTCCACTCCATCTAAGGCCCAGCTCCGTGGGAACCCATTCATAATCAGATCAACAGGCAAGGTTCCAATGGCAGGTGAATGATGACTGTATATGATGTGTACTGACTGAGAATCAACTCCGGATCTTCCACGCAAAAAGGGAGAGTTCTACCATTGAACTACCACTGCCCCCACAAATACACTAGCAATATATCCCCATGATGCCATCTGCTGGTGTCTTGCAATTACCTTGAAAATAAAATCCAGATTCCTTTATAGAGCTTACAAAGTATTTTCACGATTCAGTACAGGTTCATTGTACTTCTGGGTACTATAACATATCAGCCTGAATTTATTAAGCTTAACTTGTTCTTTACCACCTCCTAGGTGTTGAATACCATGTGAAATTGTTCACCGCAGATTAGTAAGTATAAGTAAACCTGTGCTTCCCTTGCCAGTTTAGTTTATTACCCCGAGAAGAAGGGCTAACCCCAGAAACCCCATCCCCATGAAATCTCACATCATAGAAGAAGATATCTGGAACTTTTAAAAACGGTCCTGAGGCTGAGACCCGGTGGTGTAGTCGTTGAGTGCAGGACTTCTGGCTTGGCGATTCAAATCTAGCAGCAGCTCTCCAGGAGCAAGGCTGGACCTCCCACTCCCACCATGGGCAGTGATGCCATAAATATAAATAGATAAATAAATAAATAAATAAATAAATAAATAAATAAATAAATAAAAACTATCCTGCAAAAGGGTCTCATGAAAGGTTCTGCCTGTGGGAAAACCACTGAAAATTAGTCAAGTCTACATTGAATTTGGACCCAATTGAAAATCAGGAACTTTTCCATCGAAAAGAAGAACTGCTAGCAAGATCTGATAAGCTGGAGCAACATTTCTGATCCCAGTCTCTTTGAGAAGATTGAGTGACCGGTCCTGAACATCTCTGGGGCATATGTTATGAGTCAAAGCCTTGGTGAGATAACCCTACCCTGCCTGTTATCTCCATCCCTACCAGGTCTCCTGATTTAAACAAAAAGAAAATTTGTTGCCAAGGTGTTGACTCTAAATCAAAGCAACCTCAACTCCAGGCAATCCATATATGCCAGAATCCAACTGTACTCCAATGGCTGGATTTTCATAAGCAGATTGCAGACCTTTCTCCCGAGGGTTTGTATGGGCCCAAAACACCCATGATTCAATTAGCAGCCAAGCATGGTGAACTTTTACACCACTATCAAACAGTATCTATCCTTCCCAGCCCAGGCAGTTCTTGCCCACGATAAGATTGCTTTTGATGTTAGGTTTCCCTTCTCCTTCATCTAAGAATATTCAAAATGTGGGGAAACACAGAATATCTGATCCATAATAATACTACAGAAGCTTCTTGGAAAGGCATGGTTCTCCATTCAGACCCAAATCTGAGGCCAGTTGTCAACAGTGAAGAGACCAGCACCTGCCCCCACTATGGCCCCACTTGAAAAACCCAGATTTTATCACAACAACTCCCTAATTGTAGCCATTAAAGGCATCACATTTCCTGGCTGACAATTGGAGGCAACATAAGACAAGACTGATCATCAAGTTTGGGATTTTGTTTTGCTTTGCTTTTTATTTCTGCAAATTAAAGCCCACCCAAAGAGATGATTTTGCTTCTAGCTTGGGCTCTAAAAGTACATGATGAGTTGTGTTGACTAGTAGAATTTTTGGTCAGAAAAAAAAAAAAACATTTCCTATGTCCATTTTGAACTATTACTTCATCTGAAAGACTTAGTGTCGGTGGATCTATAAGAAATGTTTTCTTCTGTGGTTAGGGACACGTTTTATAGGTACTAGGAAGAACTGCTTTGTGCTGTAACTTAAGAACACTCCTGGTTTCAAAGGTGGCCCTGGTCACTTATCTGGTCCCCATCCAGGAGCTGGTCTCTTGATCTGGTCTCCATCTCAAGACTGTCCTGCCCAGCCTTCTCTCTCCACTAGTGTGGAGAACTGACCACCCTTCAGAAGCCATGCCTGGACACTGCAATGATTTCACAGGTAACTGTGAGTCAGTCCTAAATAGAGCAACTTTAGCTGTCCTGAGAAGACAGAAAACTAGCCTTCCCTCCTCTTGTGATAATGAAAGATCACTCAGAAACAATTTGGCTCAGGAGATTTCCCAGGTGACTTGAGTTGGATGCATGCTTGCCCCTCATGTCCAGGCGTCCATTGTTTTGAAATGTTGCTATGCATTATGAAACAGCTGCCACATTTCATCCAAGAAGCGGCTGCCTTTCAATGGCGGGTGAAGTAATTCCTGTTTATATATGCACTTACAAAGAGTTTGGGAGCCTTTTGGCATGAAAGGCATCTTATAATACATCATTAGTTATTTCTAACAATAGTCAGAGAGGGATGAGGGCTCTCTCCCTCTCTCACACATACACATACTTTGAAAGGTGATAGCCAACCGGGGACAACCTCTGATTCGTTTTCTGCTTTTATCCAGTTGATTGGAGCACAGCTGAGAATGTCACTTTCAGGGTGAAACAAATCTAAGGTAATTTCTTGGAATGCGTATCTGATGAGACAAGACCAAGGGAAAGAAAAAAGAGAAAGGATTGGGAAGAAAAGAAGTGGGAAACACTGAACAATCATCTTGGTCTGGAACAATGAGAGCCAGCTTGTTGGAGGAGAATTTGTGCTTTATGCCGGCACGTAGCTAGTGTGGTCGTCACAGGCTGGTAAGTCCAAGTAGTTATGAAAACGGAATTATTCCTTTCAGAACTCCGGCCAAAAAAATATTGCTAAACTTGGCTTTTTGAAACAAATCAAAAGCTGCACATTGCTTCATCATATAGCAGACTTTGAGAGCCCATTTCTTCAGAGAGGATAAAATGATTTCACAGGCAGCAGGCCCAGGTATGATTCCAATGATTTTGCAAGTGGAGAAATGAAAAGCAAAGAGAAACAGAATGATTCCCCAGGTAACCTAGCTGAATCCTGGCCAAGCTGAAGGACAAGGAGCACATTCTCTTCATTTACTGTCCATTTGTCCTCTTAAAGGATCACACCCCTAGGCAGAAAACTCCTTAACTTCGCTTTGAATGAATTCTCAGTGTGCATCCATTCAAACAAACCTCATGGTGATTAGAAAGAAGCAACACCAGATAAAATAACACATCAAAAATAGGCAGATTAAGTTGTAGCCTTTGATAATCATGAATACAAAAAGAAAAGAGCGATATCAAAAGAACATTTCTTTGGGAGGGGGAACACTTCTTTCCCTGGCTCACCAGTCCTTTTAAGGGCACAGGCCCCGTTTTCTGGGTTTCATAGACCTCTAGACTCAAAATGGCCTAAGAGGCTAGGATGATAAGCGTCGGTCTCTTATTGGGGAGACCGTAATTGGGGTCAACGTATTCTCAGGAGAGACCAGTCGCTAGGAAGGGACCGCATGCTTGGTTAAGTGGAGGGGCCACCACCAAAGAGGCAGACCTCTGACAGGATGGATTGTCACACGGGCTCCCACAATGGTGAGGCTGGCATGTGTCCGACCGGGTTTGATTTTTGTTCATAGGAGAGCTTTGAGTCAGAACAGAGCTGATGACACTGCCCAACTCCAACAGCCTTCCGTTTTCTTTGTCCTGCAAACACAATCTCCAGCAGTATCAGAAGCACGCTTCCCAGGACCCTCTGAACCAAGAACTGGCACCAAGTGGAATAAAGTAGGTCAATAAACTGTGAGGGGTTGAGAGAGAGCAATGACCAGGTCGCAACAGGCACTTAACAGAGGCCTGTGAGCACTGAACAGACCATGCCCCTCAATACCATTTTGCATGGCTGGTTCTGTCCAGATCTAGCAAGCTCCTATTCATCACTAGTACCTTTTTTCTTTCTAAATCTCTGTTCTGTATCTCTTGCCCTGACCCACAACTCTGAAAGCGGCCTCTTGAGTGTCCTCAAAGTGGAAATTGGGCTCGCGCCAATGCACAAACGGTGTGTTTGTTTAGCAGACATCAAAGGGCGAAGAATGTGTTGTCACGGCCTGACCTTACAGGAAGGTTGAATATAGAATAACAGACTTAGTCACCCTTTGTAGCCACAGCGGTGCTCCTGCAAGTCCTCCCTTGCCCTTGACGCTTTCCTGCTCTGCCCAAAAGGGAGCAGCCTGTCACATTGTTCAAGTTCAAGGTTCAAAAAAAATTTCAAAAGCAAGAGCCTTGTTGTTGAGTCTGCTCCGACTCATGACGACAGAGTAGAATTGCCCCATGGGGTTTCCAAGGCTGCCATCTTCAGAGAAGGAGACCGCCACCCCACCACGTCTGTCTCCACAGAATAGCTGATAGGTTTGAACCTTTGACCTCTCAGTGTGCAGCCAAGTGCTTTACCAGATACCGCCAGTGCTTCCTGAGTGCCCACTATGTCTTAGTAATTCCTTCATTGTCTACACAGGGGAAGCCTGAGCTAAGAAAACAGGAGGGACTTGCAGTTTGAAAAAGCCCTGTGGGTGTTGGTTCTGCCGTTCACAAGCTAGGTTGGTCCTGAGTTTGGCACAGGCTGATTGACCTCTGGCCTGATGAAGGATTGAACTGGTGATTTTAAAGGTTTTTCCCTAAAGGTCAAAGATTTTGGGTGATTTACTGGGGTCCAGTAGTGCACTGGGCTTCCCACAGCAAGACCAACAGTAGGTCAAACCCAGCAGTCTCTCTGCTGGAAAGACACGAGGCTGTTTTTGTAAAGACTTAGAGTCCAGGGAATCTTAGGAGCAGTTCTTTCTACACTGTCAGACAAGGGCATTCTGATTTGGAATCAAGTGGGTGACAGGGGCTTGGGGATTTGGGTGTGGTTTCTAAAACGGGTTCCAGCGTACCCATCTACACAGGTTTGTTCTTGCTGTGGTGGCCCTGGGACCTATCTGCTAACACTTGACAAACTCTGAACTTGAGCTCCATTCGTGCCTCCATGCCATGCCCTGCATGCTTCAGCTGTGGTCCACACATGTGCTGACTTGGTGCATCCTGGGAATTCTGCTCAACAGTATCCACTGTGGGTCCCTACTAGCAGAGAGTGAGGCTGATGCTGTCTCCACCCATTTCCCAGAATTCTGTACTTTCCTCAAAGCAACATCATCCCCTTCTGGGATAGATTAAATTGGGCCCCCCAAAAGGATCTTTGCAATCCTAACCTCTCTGCCTGTAAACACAGCCTTCTTTGGAAACAGAGTCTCTGCAGATGTTATCAGTCAGGGTCACATCAGGGCATGCTGTCCATATCCAATAGGTCTGCTGTCCTTATTTAAAAAAAAAAAAAAAGAGGTGGCCCACAGAGAAACAAGCACAGAGGGAAGTCAGGTTGGCGAAATCAGTTGGAGGCAGAGCTGGGAGGGAGACCTCAACTTCGGAAGTGATGAGCAAAGCAGTTGCCCTGGAGTCTTGGGAGAGAGCTTGGCCTGTCAACACCATGTCTGCAAACTCCCAGTCTCCCTCCATAGCTGTGAGATAATACATTTCTCTCATTTGAATCCACCTACTCTGTGGGTTGGGAGAAAGGCAAGACTTCCTATTGTTGTTGAGTTTATAATTTTGGAAACCCACAGAGGTAGTTCTACCCTGTGCTCTAGCATCACTTTGAGTCAGAACTGATCAAATGGCAGTGAATTCTCTACTCTGTGTATGGTTTTGTTTTGTTTTGTTTTGTTTTTTATGGTGGCTAATCCTTGAGCATTATACTTTCATTCTTAGTCTGTCCTTTTCTGGAAGTTCTGCTGAATCCTGAAGTCTGATAATGTTTGAAATACTGATGCTATTGCTTCCAGCATCACAACAATAACACACAAGTCCCTACAGTTTGACAAACTATTATGGATGGCTAGACAAACAAACACTTCCTCTTGGAAAAGCGTGGATGATGAGATTTCATCTCACATACTTTGGATATAGTATCAGGAGTAATCAGTCACCGAAAAAGGACATCATGCTTGGTCCAGTGGAAGGTTCAAGGAAAAGTGGAAGACCTTCAACACGATGGATTGGCACAGTGGCTGGGACAGAAGGCTCATACATAACACCAACTGTAAGGATGACATAGGTCTAGGCAACATTTCATTCTATTGTACACACAGGATAGCACCCAACAAAGCAACTCAGTGGTACTCTGTTACCACAACCTTAAACTATGTTTACAGACTATCTGAAGGATGGCTGTGGCAATTACATAATCACCTGTCAACTTGCAAAAGGGTGGAGTCCAGTCTGTCAATCAGGTTGCCGCTTGAGGACCTCATTTGGAGACACGAAGGAGATCAATAGCTCACTGGATGCCAGATACATTCACTCCCAGAGAGACCTTCCTGTTGACAAGCCACATGGAGCTACTCTGATAGAACCAGAGTGCTGGAGATGGAGGAGCCACATGGAGACCCAGGCCAGTTCTGAGATACTTCCACCAACACTGGATCCCTAAGACCTGGCAGCCATTGGCCTATGATCTTCCTGCATTCAGTGTCATTGCATGGCTACATGAAAATAAAGGGGAATTTATGGACTAGTAGCAGCATGTGTGGTAATATTGGTCCTGTGGACTTCATCTTGTCTGGGCTGGGATGTTTTCTTATTGTTCAATCACTTTTTGATATAAAGTTCTCTCTTTCATACATATGAATTTGCTTCTCTAGTCAACTCAGACTTACGCATTGACTTTCCCAGTTTCTCTGATTTCCTCTTCAGAGTCAGTTACTGAGCTGGTCCTAGATTGCGTCCCAGGGACACATTGAACGATCCTAGCTGCCACTCATTTAGCAAGCACATGGCCCTGATTGAGTCAACAACCACCTTATGGAGTTGCCTCCACTTGCTCCTCACTCAAGGCAACGCCATGCATTATGGAGCACAACTGCTCCCTAGTGTGTTTCTGCCTATAAGCTTTTAAAAACACAGCATTAAGCTGTTCTTTCAGAGTGTGAGTGGGTGCATTTGAACCTTCAACTTCATAGTCAAACTCTAACGCTTTGTGCCACCCACTGAGATAGGTATAATGATGAGCACCCCAGATAAGAAAGCTAAGGCAGACAAAGAAGATTTATACAATGGGGAAAGTACAGATTTGGAAGGGATTGCACCTAGGAATGGTTCTCCAAAGGTGGGCTCCTACTGCTCACTGTCTCTTTTGCAGAGGCTGAGTGTGTGTCTATGACCTATTGGATACAATGTTGTATGCAGTAGCAGACCTTTCTTTGTCTGAGCTCTTTTCCATTTAGACAGCACTGCTGATCCCACACTGCTTTTAAGCATCTTTGCCTCCACCAGAATCCTGTCCATAGCAGATATTAAGCGACTCTTGATTGAATGAGCAAAGACATGAGTGAAACTTTGCTCTTTGTAGGTCACTATGTCATCTCAGAGAGAAAAAACGAAAGCTCCTGATGATACAGTAAAATTGCCAGAGAGAATCCATCATTCTCTACCTGAACAATAAGAACAGAAGATATATGTATATGCACATGGTTAGATCTGGGGTTATAAGTGGGGGAAAGGAGACAGCCGATGGTGCAATAAATGAAAAAAAAGAGAGAAATTAACAAATTATCAAGGGGGTAGGGAGGATGGAGAGGGACAGCGGAAAAAAAAGGAGCAGAACCAAGGACTCAAATAGAAAGAAAATGTTTTAGATGATGACAGAATATGTACATGTCTTGGATACAATGGATATGTGTGTAGATTGTGATAAGAACTATAAAAGCCCCCAATAAAATAAAATTTAAATACATAGATACATCTTGCGGTTAGGTGCCATTAAGTCAGTTCCAACACAGCATTCCTATGCACCACCGAACACAGCATCATCCTCACCATGGTTCCTCTGTAGAGTCAGTCACTGCATCAATCCATTCCATTGAGGGTCTTCCTCTTTGTATGCTGCCTCTACTTTACCAAGCGTGATGTCCTTCTCCAGGGAGTAGTCTTTCCTGACATGTTCAAAAGATGTGAGACAAAGTCTCCAAATTCTTGCCTCTAAGGAGTATTCTGGCTATAGTTCTTCCAAAACAGATTTGTTTGTTCTTGTGGAAGTCCATGGTACTCTCAATATTCTTCAAGCACATATGTTCTTCTTCTTGCCTTCTTTATTCAGTATGAACCTTTCCCATACATAAGGGGCAATTGATAATACCATAGCTGGGGTCAGGCATGCCTTAGTTCTCAAAGCAATGGTTCTGTTTTTCAACAAGTTAAAGAGGATTTGTGATGCAAATCTATCCAATCCAATGTGCCATTTGACCTCTTGACTGTTGCTTCAATGAGCATTGGATGAAGGAACAAGCATGATGAAACCCTTGACAAATGCTAGTGTGTATTTAATGTGTAGGTAAGTCAAAAAGGGCACCATACTTTAGTACAAGAAAAAAATTGAAGCTTGTTCCACGATTTAAAAGCTGCTCAAGTTTATGAAGAAGAATTTTGTAATGAGCAGTAGTTGATAGAATCATTCCAAAAAAACAAATAAACTAAAGCAAACATAAAACAAAGATATCATTACCTAAGAACTGATTTTAATTTGTAACAACCCTAAACAAGGTTTCCAAGGCTATGAGTCTTTACAGGAGAAAATAACATCATCTTTCTCTCAAGGGGTGTATGGTAGATTTGAACCACTGGCCTTGTGCATAGCAACCCAACCCTTAGTGGATATCGGCATCAGGGATCTGCCATCATTTTAAAGTGAGGGCAAAGTTACACTTATATAAAAGGGCAAGTAGGAGTTGTCTGTAGAGTCAGACATTTACAATCCAGGATCTGAATGTCCGACTATGATTTTAAGGAAGTATTCAAAATGGAAAACATTTGCACCCCCAAAGAGTCAGGAATAGAATTCTGACATTGAACTTTTGGTAGCATAACACATAGAGACTGACACAATCAGAGAAACTCTTGTCCTTGAAGTCTGTGCAGGGTTTATCAACTGCCTACAGAAACACAATAAAACATTCAGTGGCAGATTTCAGCTCGTGCTACTAGAAACTTAAGCTCATTGTTCACATGGGGTTCCTTTTTTTTTTTAACCTACAGAGTTCAGTTAGTCAAGGCATCAGGTGGCACTGGAGGTAACTGTTGGACTGCTAAGCACAGAGTTCAACCCCACCAGCTGTTGTGTGGGACAAAGATGAGCCTCCCTCCTCCTATAATGATTTACAGCCCCAGAAACTCTCTAGAGTGGTGGTTACAGTTCTTCCTGTTGTGGTGACCACCCAACCATAAAATTATTTTCATTGCTACTTCATAACTATAATTTTGCTACTGTGATGAATCAGATGGCCCCTGTGAAAGGACCGTCCGGACCCCCAAAGGGGTCTAAACCCATAGGTTAAGAACGGCTTCCAAAGAACGTGACTGTGAGTCAGAATTGACTTGATGGCAGTGAGTAAGTCCAGTTGACAATCACAACTCCAAGACACATAGATACCTTTTCAGAAGCAGCACTCAACTTCTAACTCAAAAAGGAAAGTTTGAGTCTACCGAGAGGTGCCTCAGGAAGAAAGACTGAAAGAGCTGCGTGCTGAGAATCAGTGAATGAAACCTTGATGGAGCACAGGTCCAATCTAATGCGTGAAGCCACCATGAGTGAGAATGAACTGGATGACAATTGGTTCTCCTTCCTGAGGCCACCATTGGCTGATGATCCAGTAAACAAAGCATTTATTGGTTGTGCTAATTTGGCCACTGAAAGTGAACAATTTCACCTAGTTTCACAACCTCATTGATGGGGTGAAACCCAAGTGACATTGTTTGCTCCAAATGACATGCAGGTGAAACTGTTCAATACAAAACAGTAAGCAAGCACAATTAAGCACATGCATGTCCTGCTTACTAGAAGCTGATGCAGCCATGCTTAGTGATCAACCCTCCCCTGCATGCCTCCTTCTTTTAGTGTGGGCTATTGTCCATGTGTATGCTTTTGCAGGCTGTGTTTTATTTTCCTTTGAGTCCATGCTATTTTTCCATTCATGAAAGAGGTTCCTCCATCCGACTTTCCCCTCCGTGGCAGTTCCATGGTCTTCTGTCAACTTGAGTGAAGGGGTGTAGACTGTCAGTTAGGTCCTAGTCAATGGTGCCTCTTTGTGGGGATGACTTTCTCCTAAGCATTCTGGAAACACTTGTCTTCTTCTCTGAAGGCAGGACACAAACTCTCCCTTATCTGTTGATAAGCTACATGGAGTCAGAGCTCTGGAGTTGACACATGGAGACCCACATCAATGCTGAGATGTTTCCATGCCACTAGAGCCTCAAGACGTTCCACCCACTAGCTAGTGAACTTCCCACATTCAGTATCATTGCATGTATTGTGTGAGTATGAAGAGGAATTTATAGACTGATATAGGACATGTGGGCTAATATCGGACTTATAGACTTGATCTGGAATGGTCTGAGATGTTTACTCATTATGCAATTGCTACAAAATAAAGCTCTTTCTTACACACATATGAATTTCACTGGATTTGTTTCTCTAGTCCAGACTAACCCATCCTCCTCCAAGATCTTCCTCAAGCCAATGAAAAAACTTGGAAGATCTTTCTATGACACATGTAAAATTCAAGATTCCTACCTCATTCCTTGTCTCTTCTTCTGTTAGACACCTTCTTGGCCAACCTCAATCAACAATGGCTCCTAAAAGCAGGACCACCTTTAGGGATCATCACTCTGATGGATTCTCTTCACCATCAACTCAAGCCAACTCACCTGCCATTGTGTCACTTCTGATCCATAGAGACCCTGCAGGACAGGGCAGAACTTCTCTTGTGAGTTTCTGAGACTGAAACTCTTTAGGGAAGAAGAAAAAGTTGCCTATTCTCCTGCAGAGCAGCTAGTGGTTTCTAACTGCTGGCCAGTGGTTAAAAGCCCAACACGAGGTCACTACTCCATCGTATCACTGCTGAATACAAGGGACCTTCAGAAAAGCGCATACAAAGATATAATAGATTCCCACCCTCTACTACCCACTATCCATCCCCTATGAATTTTCAGAAGCTCCTTCATAGAATTTAAATGTCAGCATTAGGGTATTTGTCTAGGTGAGGGATTTATAAAACAAGAGGAGCATATAAAAATAAATAGCCAAAAGGGTAAATAAACCCTTTTTATGTCACTCATATGTGATACAGTAAATTAGGGGGAGGGGAGGGAAAATGGGCCACGAGTTCATTATTGAAGCAGTCAGGTCAAGGGGAACCAGTAGTTGTTGTAAAATCCATGACCTGTTGTAAATCCCGTGTGTCAATGGAGCACTGTGCTCCATGGAGTTTTCAATGGCTGTTGTTTATTTGTTTTCCAAGTCAATGCCAAGCCTTTTTCCTTTTTCCTCAGAGAGGTCCCATACCTCCAGTCTTCTTGTTAGCATCCAACTGTGCTAACCATCTCTACCAAACAGGAGATGGTTGTTCCTCTGGTCTCCGCCCTTTAATGTCTCAGTGCTTACAAATTCTCCGTCAGGAAAAGGTAGAAATAAAGTTCTTCAGCACTAATCATCCCAAAGAGCTTCCAAAAGCTCCCAAGAGCATGGATTTGAAAAACAATGGGTGTATATTTCATGAATGTTTTGAAACCTCCTCACAGAAACCTGCACCTGAAAACAGATATCATCGCTCCTGCCTGAACATCTGCCACATTACAGTAAGCGTTTCACCTTGGGAGCGGAGGCCTGACTTAGGTGCCAGCATGGAGATTCGGTGTCTCCGGTGGGTTAGGTGTTGAGCGAGGTGGGCAGTGTAAGCCCATCAGCAGGGGAAAGCTGAGCTTGTCTGCTCCCAGAAACATTTAGTCTTGGAAATCTTTAGACAGTCGCTAGGTCATTGGAACAGACTCCGTGGCCATGGGCTTGGGTGGACCTGCTTTTAGGACCTATCTAGTCAGGAAAAATATGCTCCACTGCAGTCTTTAGTAGTGCATATTCTATGTTAACGCAGCTTTCTCTCATGGCTCCTCTCCAAGCCTAGCAGTCAGGAGACAGACAGCTGGCCTCAGAGTGGCTGTGCAGCCGAGCATGGTGGGTGCTGAAGCTGCGGAGGTAAAGAGAGAAATTAGCAGACCCAGCGGGGCTGTTCTCACCCACAGCTGGACTGTGAATCATGGCCCTGCTCTAGAAAGAAAAGGAGGTCCTGGGCTTGCCCCTACAGATTCCCAATGCTGATGAGTGCGCAGTGTCCAGTGGGAGGCATATCCTCCATTTTTCGGTGATTCTTCTGGAAAAAGAAAATCACCATTTTAGTAAAGTCTGTTGCAGTTCATCAGAAGGTATTCTCATCATTGAAGAGCCACAGCCGCCTTGCGACAGTGATGAGGTTGTGAGGAGAAGCGAAGTGGAAGTTGACTTGGATGTGCAATCATACAGAGTCAGGACACCACCACCGAGACAGCTGCCAGGTGACAAGGCTGGTGCTTCTTTTGGTGATCCACACTTCATCCTTCAGTCAGAGTGAGGCTCAGAAAAATAACAGCCAGATCAGTTCGTATGATTAGGGAGGAAAACTCAAATCAAATCCATGAATCAGAATTGACTTTATTCTGGCTGGGTTACCCAGCCTTTATCAAAGTTGGTCATGAAAAAATGCCCCTGATTGTATGTTGAGCCCCAAAACAAAAGGACGATAACTCCAGGCTTGACTCAACACTGTCCTGTCCACTCAGCCAGGGGGCACGCGTTCAGGTGGCTGAACCAGTCATGAAAACATTGAAGTGCTTCCATGCGGGTTGATCAACAGCTGCTAAACCTGGACCCTAGCACTTCTTGGTCATCCTACTTCCCTGAACTCCTGTCTTGGAAATCCCAAGTCTCTAGCAGGGGCCTCCAGAGACTTACCCAGCACTCTCCCCTCTCTACCTGGTTGAAGATACTCTGATTAACAAGTGTCTTACCTCAGACCCTGAGCAAGTTACTGTCCTCATAGAAGTCCTGCTCTGCACATACAGGCTGGACAAACCTCTCCAGAGAAGGGCTTTCAGGAGGGAAAGCTGTTGCAAGGAGTTTTAACCCAGTGGGAGAGGTTTCCTCAGCACTGTGCTGACAACACTAGAGAGGATAAAAGGATGGTTGCCCACTAGGAAGACTGCATCAGAGAAGAAAATACTACCAGTTTGAGAGAAGAAAAACAAAACAATACGTTAAAAATAAAGCAATTAAAAAAAGAGCATGTTTCTTGGCTTTGAGGCATTTATAACAAAAAGGGACTGTGGATAAATTGAGTGGCTTGAAAACTTAAACCAACGAAGGCAAGAGTTTTTATTTTATGGATAACAAATTATCACAATCCAAATCAATTAGGGTGTCCCAAATTTCTCTGAGAGCAAGATATGCAGTCTAACTTCTGTAAGAGAATGCTTTTTATGGTGGAGATAATGATGATAATAACATTTTGGTTTTGTTCTAATGAAGTGTAAGGGTTAACTTGTACTGTGCCATCCATTCAAGCCATGCACGTTCTTATGTGTAAATATAGACAGCAATCACAAGGGCCCATGAGAATCAGTGCGTACCTCTCAGAGCACTTCACACACACATCGTTAGGAATCCATGCAAATGTACTTGGCTGTCAGAAAACTCTTTGAAATGGAACCACAAAATAGACCTGACAAAAGGCCTACACTTGCCATATAAGAATATTACTGATGGTTTCTACTTTTCTCCTTAGCAGAGATTGAAGGAAAAAAATGAATATTGACTATATAACTTCTCAATGTTGGTGGAAAAGTCAATGTTAGTCTAATGTTATTTATCATCAGATAAATCCAGACTTAAGAAAGGCAGGCTGGCACAAGTACAGATGTTCAGTGGGCAGAAAGTCTAATATTACTTCATTTAAATTAATCACAACTGCAAAGACCCTAATGCTAAGTAAAATACTAGAGGATACAATTCAATTTATGACATGTTGTAACCGCTTCTTGTTTTGTTTTGTATTTACCTGAATATTTTTAATTTTTTCAGCAAATATTTTGAGCAGCATATAATTTCAAAAATAACCCCCAAACCAAATTTGCAGCCACTCAATCGATGACAGCTCCTAACTACCTTACAGGACAGGGGAGAACTGCCCCTGTGAGTTTTGGAAACTAACTCCTTATGGGAGTAGAAAGCCTCGTCTTTCTTCCGAGGCGCTGCCTGGTGGTTTCAAACTGCTGACTTGTGATTAGCAGCCACTGCAGTGTGTAACCAGCACACCACCAGGGCTCTTCTTGCTTTAAAAAATACATGATTAATAATTAGTGTGATTACATTGTGGAGGTAGAGGTGGGTGAAATGGGAAAGGTTTTGTCATATGCTGTGGGACAAAGACAGAACTTTTCCACCATTATAGACTCCAGAATTCTTGGCAAACTATTTGCCAGTCTTTGGTTGGAAGTCAAGTTAGATATTCTCCCTGAAGCTCCCAGTTATCTGAGACCTTTGTGTGTCTCAAAGGATAGAGCTGACTCCCCTGCTGTTAGGATGATGGTTCGATTCCATTGAAGTCTGTGGGCGGATTCACATGCTGTTGCTAATGATCGCTAGGCTAACCTGTTTAGCCACATGCAGGAGTCTGGGGTCTGGTCTTATCACATGGGACTTCGATGATACCGCCCTCTCCTATACCATGTGCATATAGCACAACCCTTTCCTGTGATGTATGACCTTTCCTGTAATTAGGGGCCTGGCATGGTACCAAAGGGTTTATAAGGATTGGACATAATAAAGAGGCCTCTCTCTCCTGCCTCTCTCTTGCAACTCTCTCCCCCGCCAACAGCACCTGACGCTTGACCCCTCTCCCTCGTGTAATCCCTTCCCCCAGTCACTGTCTCTCCACTTGGGCCACCAGACGTGGCTGAGGTGAGCATGCTACCATGATATGAAATATGTCTGACTCTTGTTATTATCTCACTCTCTCATGCTCTCTATAGCTTTACTATAATAATAATCATTATCCCTGTACAACTGCACCTATCGGACCCGTGATGTATGTATCAGAGGCTGGCCTTCCTCTGATAATATGCATTTGTACCACTGTTTAAAAAAGAAAGACAACAGTAAATGCCTGAGCAAATCTTGATGGGAGAAGGAGAGGAAGAGACAGATGTGTCTGCATCAAGCATCGACTGGAGTTGGTGTCATTGCTAAGAAGAAAGAAGCCAAATCTTCTGATTTTGCATAAACTTGGCCTCGATCTGAGAAAACAGCTAGGGACACTGGCTTTGTCCACAAAGCAGGAACTCACTGAAGCTATTTGGCTGCATGGGATATGAACTGGATATGCTTGTGAGGGACTGGATTTTAGTCACATCACCAGTCCAAGAACAAGGCAAGTGTACAAGTCCTGAAGAGACAGCAAAACAGATGTGAAGATCTGTGGATATGCCAGACTAAAGCCAGTCATGATCTGGGCAACTGAAGTGGATACTTCACATCCAGAAACAACAACAAATGCAGACATAGCTCTGTGCTTTATACACTGTGGCAGACAGTAATCTGGTGTCAATTTCAGAATTGGGAATGTAGGGATGGAGCCTAGCCTGTCAATCTGGAGATAGCCAAGGAGACCTCTGTGTGAGTATAAACTTCTTCAGAGAATTCTGGTCGTATTTCCCCCTTGGAGGTGAGAGACGTACAACTCCCTCCCTTGGAGACACTCTACTGACACAACATAAGGCTGACTGCCTGTGAGACATTCTGGAGAAGTCTCATGAGATTACCCTAGTAGAAACAGACCTCTGAAGCTGGAAAAGCCATGTAGAGACTCTTACCAGTGCTGAGATGCTTCAGAAGCCACAAAGAAGCCCCTGCCAGTGCTGAGATGCTTCTATCTCCACTGGATGCACAAGACTCTGCACCCACTGGCCTATGATTGCCCTGGCATCATTGCATGTGCCTCGTGAATCTGAAGAAGACATTATAGACTGGTATTGGACATATGGGTTAATATCAGACTTGTGGGCTTGGGCTGGATTGGGTTGGGATAATTACTCAATGTTCCATTCATCTTGTACATAAACCTCTCCCTTATATACATGTACATGTTTATGAATTTGTTTCTCTAGTCTACCCAGACCAACACATACACTGACAGGAGTCTCTGGTATCTTCAATCCTTTTCAAGAGCAAACGTGTAGTTGGGTGATCTTTGGCATTACGAGAATTGGTTTGGAGTCCTGTGGTGCCTTGTGGTACTGATGCATTCATTTCTTGAGGATTAAGAGGTGATGCTCAAAAGATAATTAAAGATACATATTCTTACTGTGCATGGCAGTTAACCAAGTAGCCTGTGCTCTCAACAAAGCAAAGCTGAATGGCTGCCACTTCTATGTTCCAAACATGCACTTTGGGGTGTACTTTAGGTTTTTGTTAGTAGTTTTCACTTTTAAAGCTGCCTTTGATGTTGATTTTAAATGCATTTTTATCCCATGGAAATATTGGGTACAGGCAGAGGGGGGACAAGCAGGGCAGGTGGTGTGATTTTTCCCAGTCCTTTAATCCATCTGGGTCTGAAGTACCGGGAGCAGGTGATGGCTCAGTTCAACAGGTGTGAAGACAACCCACTCATACCGTATAGAGCACTTTAGAGAACTAGAGGGGAAACCTGCCACAGTCTCTCCCCCAGCCTGAGGTCAAGCCTAAATGGGCTGCCTACAGGGCAAGCCACAGCTTGAACATGGTCGGCCCACTCTGAAAACCTCACAGAACTCTCTGAGACCCAGAAGGTCAACTTACTGCTGGGATTCTCTGAGGCTAGGTGGAGGAGGTGGACTAGGAGGACTGTTGTTGAAAACAGACTAATTTTGTTAAAAAAAAAAATAAGACCACTAAAATGTTGTGTGTCCGCTGTCTGACATGGCTTCATGATCCAAAGCGTCTCTTTTCTTATGAATCAAAAGTCCAACAGGTTGTCTATACAAGCCCACATCTGCACCAAGGCCACCTTCTCTCCACTGTACAAGCTAGATAACCATGTCTCACTTCCTTTTCATCCTCTCTAGTACAAAAGGCGAAGAACCATCTACTTTCCCTTCCAACACACACATTGGACTTTGAATAAGAAAGACCACACATGGGTGAACAGATGCACTTGAATTGTGGTACGGGAGAAGGATATTGACGTTACCATGGACTGCCAGAGACCAAACCAATCTGTATTGGCAGAAGTCAAGCCAGAGGCAAACATGACAAGACTTTGTCTTACCTACCGTGGACATATTGTCAGGAGAGACCCGTCCCTGGAGAAGGACGTCATGTCTGTTAAAGTGAAAAAGAAGAAGGTCCTCACTGAAACAGATCGACCCAGTGGCTGCATCCATGGGTTCCAGTCTGGGAACGATTGTGGAGATGGTGCAGGATCATGCAGCGCTTCGTAAAGTTGTGCATGGGGTTGCTGGAGGTCAAAACAGACTCCATGGAATCTAGCAACAACAGCACACAACATGTCCCCATTTTGGAAAAGGCTCTAGGAACCTGGGATCTCATCTGGAGACACAGGCACATTCTGAGTTGGCCTGGGGAAATCAGTATAGGATCTCTCAGGTGGACCAATCTCTGAGCTCATACTCATCTAAGCAAGCAAGGTGAGTATGATTGTCCTTGGGCTTCAATCACCACTCTTTCTTCCAGCTTATCATGTGTAGAGGTTCTATTTCTGTGAGAATCAGAAACCTCCGGAGGCAGAGACCAATATCTCCCAGGGAAGACACAGCTTGAGTGGTAAATGTTCTGGTACTGCCAGAAGAGTCTTCCCACCTGAGTCATCAGGCCAGAACTTTGAAAGTGAAGACAAGGAATATTTCAGGTGACGAGCATGCAAAATCCGCTTCTGCCAAATTCACCTTCAGGGACTCTTTCCACCCTAAGGAGTCATAGAAGAATTGGAACGGAACACCTAGTTTTCAGACTCTTCTACCCTCAGTGAGTGCACAAATACAAAAGAATTGTGATTTCATCCCTGGAAAGGAGTCATGCTAACCAAAGACTGAGCATACTGACCAGGCAGTGGTCATCTCACGGTAGCTTGGAGAAGTATATAGACCTCTCAATAATAGTGAGCCTGGTGGCATTATCAGGTAAGCACTGGACTGCTAACCAACCAGAAGAGCAGAGGTTCAAACCCACAAACCAAAACACAAGTGAAAATTGAAGCGATCTGATCTCCAAAAGGTTTAGTCTTGGAAATCTTCCATAGGGTAGAGTTTGAGTCATAGTCACCTTGGTGACCTGTGGCTTTTTTGGAGGAGTGGGGCGTGAAGGGGGGGTGTCTCAAATGTTTCTTCGGTCCCTGAGGAGTGGAGAGAGTGAAGTGCTCCTCTGCTGAATAACTGAAAGGCTGACATTTGAAACCCACCTCACAGAACCTGGAACAAAATCCTGGTGCTCCTCCCATAGGGTTCCAACCAAGAGAATCCTGTGAGGCCATTCCACTCGTGCACCAAGTCAGCCTGCATGAGAGCAGGCACCAGAGCAGCAGGTTTGGGTCTTTGGTTCAGTTCAGAGGCTTGATGGAAGTGGCAGCAGAGGGGCTGCAGCTCATAGCGACCCAAATTCCAAGACAAGGGAACACTGCCCAGTTCTGCCACATCATTGCTGTGCGTCAGCCCATTGTTGCAGCCACTGTATAGATCCATCTCAGCTCTCCTTGCAGCAGGATCTTCCTCTTTGTCGCTGTCCCTACTCTTTAGAAAGATGGCATCTTTTTCCAGGGACTGTTCACTCCTGACCATATCACCCAAGTCTTCAAACATTTTCAAAGAACATGTTCATGAGATGACATTAAACCCACTGTGGAAAAAACGCAGCTCTCCCTCACCCAGCCTCACAGATTCGTTGACAATGGCTCTGCCCTGAGGCCGGCTCTGGGGGAGTGACTTTCCAAGGACTTTATTGAAAGCACCACCTGGAAGGAGTGATTAGTCTCAAGATGCCAAAAGGGAGGGCTGAGGAACCTTCGGCATTTTTGAATTGCAACTGTTTTCTGTCATCATAAAGAAAAAAGCTAATCATTTTTTCCCCAGCAAACCACCCCCTCTGTCTCCTGCACAGACGATTACGAAATTGCCAAAGACCACACACAAGGTTTTCTCTGTTTTCACAGTTTTTAAAGCCATAATCAAAAGGCGAAAGGAGGCCGAGACAAGTATTTCTTTCCAGTGCAGCATCTGAAATGGAATTCCATCGGTAGAATGCTTCTCTCTTCTGGCTACTTTCCATAAGTTCCATCTTCTTATTAAGTGTTTATCATCTTAAAGAAAAAAGGAGACCAGGGAGAAAAAAAAGAAGAAGAAAAATCCCCAACTGTATCCAATTGGTAACATGCCACACAGCCCTTACCGTCATGCTATCGAATGTTCTGAAAATGAATTTTAAAGACCAAAAACTTTTAGCTCATAATATAAAAGTTCAATTTACGATAACATTTATCTCCAAGTTAATAAGGAATTTGCAAACAAAGATGACGCTCCAGGTCTTTGAAGATTTGCACCATGAATCAATCTAGCTACATATTAGTGGTGCAAGGCAGCGGATTTTTAACAGACTTGGCCCAGGGTAGCATCGTTCTCTTTTATGTGAAATGATGCTGAGCGAATTTTGAAAGGCACACCATCTGAATCATCGGTTCTGGCTCAGAAGCAGGAATTCAGCCCAAACATTTTTTCAGTTGCAGATCAATGATGCAAAGTTTGTTTTTCAAGGCAGAATTGAAAAAACCAACGCTTCGCCGGCCAAGCTGCCCTGTTCCCTAGACTAGGGAAGGGAGCGTCGTGAGCCCACAGTGAAGAAAGGTCCGCAAAGCCACCTCTGCTTCCAGGTTGCCCTTCTTCCTCCGAGGACTTGTGATCATCTCCCAGCTTGGCTTTCCAACCACCACCGGACACCTCCTTCAGGCATGCCTCCCAGAAGGGCACAGCCAACACCAGTTGTCTTGAAATTGGACGTGTGCTTCCTCCTTCATCGGCAGGTTTTCATGACCACCACCTTCACCCAAACCAAACTGGTTACTTCCCCGTCCACAGCACTGGTTCTTGGCAGCCCTCTGGGTGACAAAGTAGAAACTTGCTCCGTGGGGTTATCCGTGGCTTTCTCCCCTCCCACCCCCCCCCCAAAAAAGTCAGTTGCCTCACCTATCTTTGGAGGCATCTCTGGGTGAATTCAAAATTCTAAAATTCTAAACTTCCTGGGAACAGCTGAGCATCCCCCCCCCCTTTTTTTTCCTTTGCAAATCTGACCTTCATTTGTCCTTGGAGTTGGCATGAGAATGATCACAATGGCAAATGATGTGCTGCAACATCCCACGGAGTACATTTTTAAAATTTTTTTTAAAAATCACTTTATTGGGGGCTCATTCAGCCCGTATCACAGTTCATACATCTATCCATTGTGTCAAGCACATTGGTACATTTGCTGCCCTTCTCATTCTAAAAACATTTACTTTCTACTTGAGCCCTTGCCATCAGCTCCTCATTCTCCCTCCCTCTCTGCCCCCTCTCTCATGAACCCTTGATAATTTATAAATTATTATTTTTAATATACATTTTATTGGGGGCTCTTACAGCTCTTATAACATGCAATACATTGTTTGTATTAAGCATACTTGTACACATGTCACCACGTTCATCTACAAACATTTTCGTTCATTACGTTCAAACATTATGTTCATTTTCTACTTGAACCTCCCCAGCATGCATTCTTCTTTCCCTCTTTCCTCTAGTTATTTTTTTTAATTCCCACTCCTCTTATTTCCCCTTCCCCCTTCTCCTCCCCTACATAGAGTACATTTTTATCATGATTAGATATACCCCCCCCCAAAAAAAATACAGTGTTATAAATTCAGTTGGCCATATTTCCCATCTGATGTCAGGAAGGGACTACCTACATGAGGGTGTGAAGAGTTCTCTGGGGACAAGTCAATTCTCTATAGACTTGTTTTCTCATCTCTCTTGTCCTGCAGGGATTCTCTGACCCCGGTAGCCAAGCCTTCCTTTTAGTCTCAGCATCAATGACAGTAGTAGCTCCAGGTCTCAGATGTGCCCTTGTAGATGGATAAATGTGAGATTTTCTTGTTCGGGCTCCTGTTTTTCTTTATTTCATATTTTTAACATCTCACAAGGAGACCTCACTTCCATTCCATGGCAGCCACCATCCGCTGGTCAGTGGAGGCTTGCATGCTGTTATGATAACAACCAGGTTTCAGGGGGACATCCCGACTAAGGCAGCCTAGAAAGAAAAACAAGGCTATCTACTTTGGAAAATCAGCCAATGAAAGCCATGCGCCTCCCAAAGACTCTACAGGAAGCCCTCGATGAGGATTGTGTAGGGTTGGCCCAGGATTCCATTCTCTTGTCAGTGTGGAGCAGCCACGAGTCAGGAGCCATTTGATGGCTGCGAAAAATAACTGGGGGATAAACAGTGGATTCGAATCCTTACTCTGATGTGAAAGAGACCTGGGATTAAGTATAAGTGGTTTCAGCTCTCCAATCGTCATGTCTTCACCTGTGAGCCTGGAGAATGGAAATATACTAACAACATGGAAATGGCTTGCTTTCTGATTGCATCCTGGTGTCATTTTGCACCAGTCACCCCAAACTCAAATTTCTGGCGAAGAGCAGAAGCTCAACCAGGAGTGAAATCTTCAAAGGGGGCTTTGGCTTAGAATTATCTCCCTTGGGTGTGAACTGGTATCAATCTGAGGGAGGAGGAAGTGGTAGGGCATTTGCCCATGCTACAAGGAGATCGGTTGGGAACTCCGACATGAGCTTGTCCAAAGAGATTCTGTAACATAGCCTGTTGCCTGGGGGTTGGAGAAGAGTCATGTCTAGTAGAAAATTGTAAATGAATAATTATATATGAGAGTCAGACAAAGAATGTCATGCTACGATTCCAGTTCATCCTTGCCTGGGCTTCTTCTCAACAAAATGCATTTGAACATGTCTCTGCGGTCTGCAGGTGGCTGTCCACAAGATCTCTCAGGAAACTGTTTGCTTTTTCCCTTACAAAAGGGTCACGGGGAGATGATGAGCCAGTCGGGGTGCAATACAGCACCGATGAAGCACACAACTTTCCTCTAGTTCGCTAATGCTTCCTTCTCTCCACTATCATGACCCCAATACTACCGTACAAATCCAACTAGACCAGAGCATGCACACGGGGGCAGATAAAAGCTGGAAACACAGGGATCCAGAACAGTTAAACAGCTCAGGACCAATAATGAGAGTAGCCATACCAAGAGGATAAGGGGAAGATGAGTGGAGAAAGGGGAGCCCATCACCATGATCTACCTATAACCCCCTCCCAGGGGCATGGACAACAAAAAAATGGGTAGAGGCAGACATCAGTCAGTGTGAGACATGACAAAATAATAATTATAAATTATCAAGGGTTCATGAGGCAGGGGAGAAAATGATAAATTGATACCAAAAGCTCAGGTACAAAGAAAATGTTTTGAAAATGATGGTGGCAACAAGTGTGCAAATGTACTTGACACAAGGGATGGATGGATGGATTGTGATGAGTTACATGAGCCCCCAGGAAAATTTTAGACATGTATATTTTATATATGTACATATAATTTTTTACCTTGACCTTGTCTGGGTATCTTTAAAAATTAGATCCAAATAAAATAATAAGGGAATCTGAGGACCCAGTTCAATCACGGCAAAAAGCACATCTCAGAGAGTTATAGGCAGTTGTGGGATTTAAATACTTTAACAACCAGTTCAATGCCCTAATGGCCATTTTAAGTAATATATATATATATATATATATATATATATATATATATATATACTGAAAGGTAGTTTATTACTTCAGAAGTAAATATTTAAATAAGAAGGGTAAAGGGGGTACTCCACATTAGATTCTATTCTGATAAAGAGTACTAAAATATTAATGAAAAATTAAAATGTACCTGAAAAAGCAATACAACTGCTATTTAAGATATTTTCATATTGCTTCTTGGTCAGTGTCCTCACTTATAATCTGTTTCACTTATATCCAAGCAGCACTGGCCACATGATTTATCCTTCAGCATCTTTTCACTGTAGGAGTGGGATCCCATTCCTTTGGAGGTAAGCTGAATTAGATGATAGTCATTGTGTTTGATAGATTAGAAACAGTAAGGCAACTTCTCTTTTCTGAACATGTTATATTTATCTTTGAACAACAACAACAAACCCTTTTGGATTCTGCAGTTGTTCTGGCAATGTTCTTATCGTAGACATTTTTAGGTATTTAATACTTCAATCATATTATGGGAATTTCACTCATGATTTGTGGGTACTTGGGACATCTAAAGTGATCAGACATCCTACTTTTTAACAATTTGTCCCTAGTCCTGCGGCATTTTTAAATTAAATAAATATATTACAATACTATTTTTTGCATTCTATGAACATTTTTGTTGCTCCATAAAGACCACATTTTTAATCAAGAACCCCCTCCACCCGGTCAATGGTGTCCCACTTAAAATCTGGTCATTTTAGACATAACACAAATTTGAAATGAATCAAACTGTGCCATCCTCTGGTGGTTTAGCCTTTTTCTCTTCATTTTATATATTTGTTTACTGACATAACAAATGCAAAGCAATAAAAATGTAGTATATCATCATAAGGAGTTTTCTGAACTTTCTAAATAACATTACAAACATAATTCTGTCTCATTATGGACAGTTTATGTAAACTATATGGGTTCACAGATGAACATTAATAAATGTAAGACATATAAATTGTGATTTCCATCTTAGAGAGAACCCTGACTACCAGTGCCAATTTAATAACTGGTTCACCAAACAAACGCAACATTAGGTATCGGTTCTGCTGTGCCAAAGCAAGCTTGCTGAACCCTGTCACTAACTATTGGGAATATTTGGGGGGGCTCAAAGCAATATTCTTGATAGATTTTCTCAAAGGATAACAGATGATCCAAGAAGCTTATGAAAAGCCCTTTTAAAAACTGAGAATAGCATTAATGAGAAAGAGGTGAGGGAAGTTGTGTTAGGTTTTTCAGGGCAACAAGGGCTTTTTCTATGAGAATTCCATTGGAAAACTTTACCCTATCCACCCTACAGCCCAAACCATGCCCCTTTAGACTCCTTTCTATTCCTCAACACCACAAAATATTTCAAAGGAACAGTATTTAACTCTGGAGGATGCTAACACTACGATTTTGATGCAGTGTCAATGGGAGAGCATCAAATTCTTGGAGGACGGGTTAGAGATGGAAAATCCTCCTTCAGAAATACTACAAACCTAGACGGTAATAGTGGAGTAATAGTCCCTTTACACTTTTTGTTTAATAAAGGTTTTTATGATTTTGTGTGATTGTTTGGTGCCATTGAATCAGTTCTGACTCATGATAACGCAGAAGAGAACAAACTGATGGCTGGCTCAGTGCTGTATTCACAGTGGTTATGTTTGAGCCCCTTCCTGAAACCAGAGTGTCATTCAGCTCCTGAAGAACATCTTCCTTTTTCCTGGTTCTATAAGGCATATGTCCTTTGTAGGAATGGAAGTCTCCTTATCATGTCCAGAATAAGTGTAGCAAACTCTTACCATCCTCACTTCTAAGGAGCCTTCTATCTAAGATTTTTGTAACAATACTGTTTCATATACCATCTTAAGTGATTTTTTTCTATTATCCTGAAAAGACAACAAAATTTTATCAAATATTTTAACCTAGGCGTAACAACTGTATAGGAAGTTAAGGGGGGAGTTAATTGATAAAGAGGAGAATAGAAAGAATGAGTTTGAATGATTTTGAATGATCCCCTGAGAGAAGGTAAATCATATGACTGCAGAAAGATGGTAATTTTTCATACAGGAACTTATAAATAGTTTGAAAATGTCTAGTGATTCAGATCATAATGCATGAGTCCACCAGCCACAATTATTCAAGGAAGTTTCAAAAGTTTTATGAAAAATGAAATTAAAAGTTAATGGAATTTTCCCACAAAGGTTTGATGCCCCTCGTACACTATGAAGCTGTAACAAAGATGACCTAAATAGAATGGCTTACTTCAGATGACAAAAGCTCAGAGGTCAATAGTTGAAGGTTGACCGTCTAAAGCAGGTCTTGGAAGAACAGAAGGAACCTTGGTCCCAGCATCATTCCTTAGGTCAAGTCGGTCTTCACTATCTTTACGACGTGTTATCACAGTAGGCCTTCAAAGGAACCAGAAACTTTCCATGTGAACATTCTAAGTGTGTCTCAATATGAAGGGTTTTCAACTCGTGTTTGAAGATGGAGGTTCTACCACCACCATTCTTGTTAGTGGACAGGGGAGAAGAAGGACAAGACTATTCATTTGATGTGCAATTGACATGCATTGCTTTCCCACAGACTTCACAGATCTGAAACTAGACCCAGTGGTCAGGCCAAAATACTAGAGCCTAGATAATGTTTACCCGAGCTGCCATGTGTCCAGGTTTAACTTCTATACTATAGTCAAAAATAAGATGCAGCAATCACATTGAGAGAGAGAGAGAGAAGAGATCAGTATCCTAAGGCCACCAGAACTAATGTGAGACAGGGATATGATCACAAAGAAATCCTTTTGACCATCAGATTGGCACTCTTCCCTAGACCGTGTTCTAGGAACCACATGCTTGGCAAGGTGAGGGGAAGGAACAAAATAAGAAGTGCCTCGACAAGATGGATTGACACAGGGACTGCAACAAGAGGTACAGATGTGAAAACAATTGTGAGGGTGAGGCAGGATCCAGCAGCGCTTTGCTCTCTTGTTAAAAAGATCACTGTGAGTCAGACAGAACTGATTCCATGACGTCTAACAACAACTGCAATATGGACAATGGACACCGTGATGAAGACAGTGCAGGCAAGAGAGTGATGGAAACTCGAGGTAAAAATTGTGACATCTCTGTTTATATCCGCACTCAACGATTAACCCAAATGGAAGAAAGACTGGATTTTCCACTCACATAAAGAGTTACAGCATCAGAAATTCACAACGGCAGTTCAACCATGTCCTCAAGGGTTGCTATGGCCTTTGTAATTACCCATCCACTCAATGGCAACAACTTTTCATTTTGTTTTGAATTAAACCTAAGGTTGATAGTTTGAACCCACCCAGCAGCCCCATAGAGGCAAAGACCTGGCAGTCTCCTTCTGTAAAGACAGCACTCCAAAAAATCCTCGGAGTGGTGATGAGTTTCATTTTTCTACCTATATTATGATTTAATGTTTCTCTTTTCTGATCATGACATGCAACATACATGAGACAGTACATGTAGAGTTGTAAGTACATCTATATGCATATAAAATGCTGAATGGAAAACGTATTGGTTCTTTCAACTTTCATCAAGTTCTAAATCAAAAAATAAATAGGAAAATAACACCCATATAATAAAGATGGCTAAATAAAATCCCTGTTGCTTGGAAAAGAAGGCAGAAGAAAGCCAGATATTGAGGGTCAATTGGTTGTTTTTGCCACCACCACCCCTCCCCCCCAGAAACAGATCAGTAATTATCGTTCAGCCTCTATGAGAAGCCTCTGCATTTTCCAAAGTAGAGCTTCTCATACCATAAAGCAGTTGCCGTGCTATGAGCCCTGGTATTCTTCAATGAGTTCAAGGACAAGTACTAAAAGGCTTTCCCTAAATCCTTCACTTCTTAAAGAAATGTATCTAACTTGATCAACTAGAGACAAGCTTGCTTTCAAGATGTAGCCAAACCCACAGCCATTGAGAGCAAAAACAACCAATTGACCCTCAATATCTGGCCTTCTTCTGCCTCCTTTTATAAGCAACAGGGATTTTATTTAGCCATCCTTATTATACGGGTGTTATTTTCCTATTTATTTTTTGATTTAGAACTTGATGAAAGTTGAAAGAACCAATACGTTTTCCATTCAGCATTTTATATGCATATAGATGTACTTACGACTCTACATTGAGTCAAACCTTAGCAAGCCTAGAGACCAGAATACAGGTTCCCTTTGGGGCTTGTAAAACGGTCACCCTTTACAGACCCAGGAAGCTTCATCTTTCTCCCCCGAAGCAATTGGTTAGGCTCATCTTGCTGATGTTGCACTTAGCAACCCACCACCCAGACTCCTGCTTCCCCAGGGCTCCTTACTTTTGAGACATGTGTTTTTCAGCAAAACCCACTCTGTGTCAGCCATGAGATCTGGAAATACAAAGGTGGAAAATATCCACGGCTTGCCTTTGCAGAGTTTAGTTTAATGAAAGGCTTCGACATGGGAGAAAGGTAAAACACAAGATAGCAAAAGCCAAAATGAGTGGAGTGAATGAGAGGATGCGCCAAAGCCAACATGCTTCAAGGCACATGACAAACTTGGAGAGACCTAAGAGAGAAGTAAGAGGGAATCTATATCACAGGGGCTGGGGAGGTGTCACTGGGTAGACCACTTTTTTTCTGCTAAATGAGGATAGGAATAAAACTGGCTTTAAAAGACAGGGTGGAGGTGGATGGATTATGGGGACTGTGGAGTAGTTGAGGTTACTGAGGCAGAGATTTGGGGGGGGGGGACAGAAGAAGAGAGTGTGTGAGTTCGCTTAGAGCTATATGTCTGGGCCAAGTGACCAAAGGCCTTGTACGGCTCTGTGGGTCCCTAGCAATCCGGAAGTGGTATTTCTGAAGAATCTAAGGAACAAGGACCTTGAGAAGATGGAGGAATTATGGAGACGCTATGGTGAGGAGATTGGTGGGAAGGTTGTTGGGGTCATTGGAATGCCATGCCAAAAAGATGATGATAAAGGTTGGAACAAGCTGGTAGAGAAGAAGAGGATTTGGAGCTACTTTAGATGAGGAGTCATGGGGGTGTATGAGCGTCCAAGAAAGGAAGATCCACAGAATGAGCCTGATTTCTCCAGCCTCCAGAGACTAAGCACGTAGTGAAGGGCTGATTATGACAGATGAAACAGAATAGATTCTCTGAGTAATTCTGACAAGGGAACCTTGAGATCCACAATTCACAAAGCTTATGGAAAGAGGAAGAGAACATTGTAATCCTTGTTACCTATCCCCTATCTGTAACATAGACATTCTTTCTTTTTCAGATTTCATTCTGTACTCCAACCTCCTACTTCTCCTTATTCCTCCTATTTATCCATCCCCTATGTAATCCTTTAAAAGATTCTGGAATCTGATTCATGGTCTCTATAATGGAATGAAGTATGTTCCACCAAAAAAAATGTGTTGAAGTTATTACCCCAGGACTTGAAAATATGACCTTGTATGTGGAGATAGTTTTGCCTTGCAGATATTATGGGTTAAGTTAAACAAGGTCATGCCTGAGCAGGGTGGGTCCCAGCCCTAACCCTTTCTGAGTGGCTTAGAAACAGATTCATGACCAGAGGAAGACAAATACCATGTTGCAATGAAGGCAGAGGCTTCCAAACCACCAAGGAACCACTGAAGCCACCAGAAGCTAGGAGAGAGATATGAAGCAAGTTTTCTCTCAAAGCCCATTGGAACTGTGGTTCCCAACCTTCCTAATGCTGTGACCCTTTAACATAATTCCTCCTGTTATGGTGAACTGCCCAACCATAAATTTATTTTTGTTGATACTTTATAACTGTCATTTTGCTACTGTCATGAATTGGATGACCCCTATGGAAGGGTCGTTCAGCCTTCCAAGGAGTAACAACTCACAGGTTGACAACCATTAAAAGGATGAACATGGCTGAGGCCATGGTGAGGACATCCAGGCTCCCGAGTTGTGAAAAAAGAAAATTCTACTCTTTAAAGTCACTCACTTGGTGGGGGTTGCCAGGCAGTCAGAAGTCACACAGCCTCCCTGTCTACCATCAAATTAGCTGATTTCATTTGCAAGCAGAAAAGCCACATAGATACTAGCCTGGTCTTTTCTTGATCTTCCACATTCCATGAACACCCCTGCTTCACTGAACCTCATACATTTTGAGAAGCAACAGAAATTTCTTTCTATCACCTTTATGTCAGACTATTAAGACAGAGAGATGATCAGTTCCATAGTTTTAAGAGATCATGGGATTAAATGAAATGGTTTCTGTGGAAAGTTACAACTGTTTCTGGCCTTAGAAAAGGAGAGAAGATCCCTTCACACTCTCATAAATAGAAATGATACCACATTTCAAAGTGAACCACATTCTTGATATTCATACTCCATATTCAAGCACCTTTGAAGTCAATCCATCCATTTCATGTTTCCATCAGTCTATATGAAGAGCACCAACCAAAGCAGATGTCAATAAAATTAAACCTGACGGCGCCAGAATAATTCAGAATACTCCAAAACCTGCCCCACCCCAATAGGAGTCCCTTGGGCAAAGATTTGGACAAACAGTAGGTTGCATTGCATTGCATTGCAAAGCCTCACATAAAATTTAGAAAACAAGTAGATTTTCAAAAACTCCAAACTCACTGGCATCTAATCAATGCCGATGCATAGGGACACTGTCTTTGCTTCTCCTCATGAGCTGTACTAAGTATATTGTCAGCCTAAACTCAAAAACAACCCACTGCCACCGAATGGGCTCCGACTCACAGAATAGAGGGTTCCCGAGACTACATATCTCCACCGTAGCAAACAGGCCATCTTTCTCTCAGTGAGTGATGGGTGAGTTTGAACTATCAACCTTGCAGCCCTACCCCTAATTTCTCAACCTGCACAAGAGTCATAAAGAGGCACACTCCAACTCCAAACTCACTGCCATCACCGAGTCAATTCTGACTGAACTTTGGGAGACTGCAATTCCCTAGAGGAGTAGACACCTATTCTTTCTTCAGCAAATATACACGAACAAAAGCAACTTGACAAACATACCAAACCAAAAAAATAAAAACCAGAACAAGCTGGAAACATAAACAAAGTATGAAAAGTCCCTCTCTTTGGGGCTGTACTCTGACTATTCAAGATAATAACTCACTTATTTTCTTTCCTTTATTTCATCCTTCTGCACTTTTCTTCTTCCACCCCTCCCAAACTTTCTTCCTTTTGTGCTTTCTTTCTTCCTTCATTCCACAATATTTGGTGGCCAGCTTTAATGTATTACTCAGTCAGCACTGAAGGATAGAGAAAGCACATGATATGCTCCCCACAACCAAAGAGCTAACAATGTAACAGTGAGTTGAAGGGGAATAATGGCTATGCTTATACAATGTTTTGATAACTGTGAATGAAAACCTAACAAAGTCAATGCAATTTGAGTTCATTGAGGCAAAACTAATTAAAGTGGACTTTACTGGTACACAGTTACAGTCTTAGAAACTCACAGAGGGTGCTATGAATCGGCATGAACTCGATTGCAGCTTTTGTTTGTTTGTTTGTTTTTTGGTTACTGATGAAACATGAAAAGCTAGTGCTACTCTAGGAAATCAAACACATACTCACTAAAGAAACATCCATTCAACACTGCTTTGTTGGAAAGAAGGCATGTATAAGGTTCTTCATATGAGATTCATAGTGACCCTATGTACAACAGGATGAAATATGGTCTGTCTCTATCATTCTTGAAAGTGTTCTTATGTTTGAGTACATGGTTGCATTCAGTGTATAAATGAATCCCATTAAGGATCTTCCTCTTTTACTCTGACCCTCTAATTCACCAAAAACCCCATCTTTCTCCAAGGGTGGATCTCTCCTGATAGCATGTCCAAAGTATGAAAGACAAAGTTTGTTCCACCCTCATGTCTAAGGAACATTCTGCTTTTCCAACTACTACTAACAATAAAACATAAGACACAAATTATTTATACTGTTAAGAAATGTATGCATATGGATACACATTTTTCTAAATAGCCTACATTTGTGAAATAATTTTAAATCATAATGACAAGGTATCTTTAAATATTTCAAATAATGCTTATTAATAGTCCTTTGTGAAGACTCCAAAATGCTCTATTTATAACCTTTAGTTCAACTCATCTTCCAGAAGAGATCTGAGATAGCTCTTGATCAGTCAAAACAGAAGATACCTTGGAGATTCTCCATGTATCAGAACTCCTCCTGGTCTCACTTCAGGACAGGCACTGTTGGAGTCTTCTGACTGTGGGGCTGCAGTGGGGCAGGGCTGTCTTCTGGGTAAGGGGGAGACAGAATTCAGGCAAGACCAAACCACTTAAGTAAGTGGCAGGTAAACAACTACATTTGGAGGCATTTGACGGTTTTGAATGTTATGTCAGGAGAAATCTCTGGCAGTTTTCATCGCATACAGCCGACTATAGCATCTCGATGGGGTCTAGAAGTGCTTCTGAGTTCTCTTCATTGTCAGTCCCAATGGAAGCAGGAACATCATTCCAACAAGTGGGTCATTGCGTGAAGCAGCCTGGAACAAGAAGTAAGAAGACCACACAGTGTGACCAAAACTGATGGAGTAAGCTAAGAAGTGAGAAAGTATTTACCCTAGTTGAAACTTAACCAGGAAACTAGATGAATGCTTCAAAGCCTTCAGGGAAAATCTTTAAGGACCTAGTGCTTACTGAGTTTGTTAGGAACCTGATTAATAGGGTTGATTGGACATCACACGACAACATCCTCTGGGATTCAAGCAGCATGGAAATGTTGATTGCTACTTGTGAACACGTTCAATATGCCATTCCTTAGCTGTTTCCACAATGTCCCATCTGAGGAAAATATGGACATTTCATCATTGCGGACTTTTAATACAAACAAGCAAAACTCACCGCCATCCAGTCACTTCTGACTCATAGCGGCCCTATAGGACAAGGCAGAATTACACCAAGCATTCCCAAGACTTTAACTCTTTATGAGAGTAAAAAGTGTGATGGATTTGAACTGTTGATCTTGCATTCAGCATCTCAGTGCATAACATACGCCACCAGGGCTCCTTTAGTATACTTAATAGTTAAGTTAAATTTAAATTCAAGAGACCAACACTTAAATCTAGTTAGAGCCATATTTCTTCTTCCCTGCCTTACTGCTAGTTGAACTTCAACACACAGTTGTAAAAAGAAAGGGAACGAATGAGAAATGCCACGCGGTGAAGTATCGATCAGCAGTCTTGTGTGAAGATAAATACTGAGAGATAAACACTCCAGGGTTCTGAAGGACTTCTAAAACCAAACCAAATTCACTGCTATGGAGACAATGTTGACTCATAGCAAGTCCACTGTGGGTTTCCAAGTCTATAACTGTTTCCCGGAATATAAAGCCCAGTCTTTCTCCCAGGTTTCAGCTGGTGGCTTCACACTGCCAACCATGCCGCTAGTATTCCAGTGCATAACCATAACACCACCAAGACTCCCACTTAAGAGACTCCTTGACTTTATATGCACCAACACTTCCAGATCTGCTCTAAATATATTTACACAGAGTTTCTTAAAGATGGAATAGGAAGCCATGTGGGAAAAGACATCCTGTCCTGTCTGTATTATTGCTCCCTTCGTTCTCAGTGAGGAGGAGCCTTGGTGTGACAGTGGTTATGCATTGAGCTGTTAACCCAAAGGTAGACAGTTCAAAACCACCAGACACTCCATGGGAGAAAGACGAGGCTTTCAATACCTGTAAAGAGATATTGTCTTGGAACTCACAGAGGCAGGTCTGCTCTGCCCTATAGGTTTATTTTGAGTCATAACCATCTGGATGGCAGTGAGATTGGCTAGGGTTTTGTTCCTCTGTGAGATGACAGATGGCCTGCCTATTGTCCCATGGCTAACAGTCCCTCCATGCTAAATAGGAAGAAGGCAACTTCAGAGCACTTGGGGTCTTGTTCCTACTTCCTCCCACTTTCTCATATTTTTCTTAGTGGATTTTTCAATGGAGATCTTGTCAGAGTCTCTAACGCCTATCAAACAACCTTCTCCTGCAGAGGTTCGAGTGAGGAAGTGGGAGTAAGTAAGTTACTGTTAGATTCACTTGTGAATAACTGAGAATGGGCTTTCTTAGCTCACCTTTCTGCTAAGTATAAAATGAGCTATCTGTGAAGAGGAGAGGGGATCACACTGCCAGCAAGAACCGGGTGTGGAGTGTGTCCTCTGGACCCAAGATCTCTGTGCAGTGAAATTCCTGCATCCAGAAGACCACTGTGACATCAGAGGAGTAGCAGTGGAACCGTATTCAAAGCATGGAACACAGTGATAGACTTTTCGGGCAGAGAGCTAGTAAAACAGAGTGCTTTTGTGCAGGAGGCTGAGGTGTGGAGTGAGGTACCTGTAATTGAAAGATATGGACTTGGGCTGAACCCTGATGGCGTAGTGGTTGTACGTGGGACTGCGGCCCACTGGGATGGAGGTTCAATGCCAGCAGTGGAGCTGGGCCTCCTACTCCCACCACCGGAGAGCAGTGATGCCCCCTCCCCCAAAAAAGGAAAAAAAGATGTGGACTTGCTGGCCCATAGAAGTGGAGCTGAGTGCCTTCAGGTTGAGTTTTACTGGAGTGGGGTGCTACTAGATGCATAATTAAAGAAGCTGGGTTCACTGGCCCACAGACTTTGAACTGAAAGCCTTAGGGTTGAGACTTACAATGGAATGGCATGCCCTTTGGACATTTATTGGCAGCCCTGAAAGAACTTTGCAATGTGTTCCAAAGAACAACTGTATGCTGAGCATTTTTCACTGGAGTTACTACCCGTTAGCTTTTTTAATAAACCCTGTATTTATAATGGGAGTTCTCTGTAGCCCTTGCCATGCATTATAGAACCTAGATCAAAGAAGGAAAGAATATTGTTTGAGACAGGGCTCAGCAGGATGCCTTGTCTCAAGCAGATATCATTTCCTCAGGTGAGATCCAAGAATCAGAAAGCACTCAGAAAGAATCAGAGCAGAGCCAAGCAGACTTGAGTAACATAACAGACATTCTGGTCAACTGTGGCCTCTGCACCTGAGCTATCAAGAGAAGACAAGGAAAAACCAGAAGCAAAGCTGCCTAGTACAGAGTCTTCCTTGATGTGGAATCGAGAAAAAATAATTCCATAGAAAAGTACGGTATGAGCCAATTTATAAAGCGCTGGTATAGAGATATTGTTTGTTCCCTGTACAAGAGATAATGCAGGTTTCTTAATCCCAACTCACTGCCATCGAGTCCACTCTGACTCATAATAAGCTTAGGAAGGGTCTGCCAGATTATGGATCTTTATACCAGGCAAAAGCTTCATCTCCTCCTGTGGGGCAGCTGGTGGATTTGAACTCCCAATCTTGGATTAGCAGTCCAATGTGTATCCCATAGTGCTTGCAGAGGTCCTGATTCAATTTTCTTCCTCCCCACTTCTCTATTGTACCTGGGTTACCATTGCTGTATTCCAAGATAGTGTCCTGTAGCTTGTGATATAGCTTGCATTTCAACTTGGTGCCTCTTTACTTCTCCAATAGTCATTTCCAACCATTTCTAGTCTTCCACATATACCTTTCAATTGCTCTGAGATCTTGACTACATTTTATAAATCTCACTCAATAACCACCTCACGTGCCTGTGCTTTCATCACTCGGGGCTAGGAAGAAAGGTATGAGGGTCTCCTTAGGAAGACCAGCTATTGAAGAGCTTATGGATCATGATAGAATAGTGTTGGTGGATAAACCCCCTGGTTGGAAGATGCACACAACTGACATAAGAAGGGAGTCAAGGATAGTGACGATGGTGATGGTGGCACAGGACGTGGCAAGATCTTGTTTTGGCGTACATGGGAGACAAAAGATGTATTGCATGGATACATCTACTGCCCAAAACCACTTTAGCATATCGAAAAGCAAGAATGTTACTCTGAGAACGAAGTGCACTCGAGACGAGCCAGGGCATTTTCCATTGCCTCATGCACATGGAAAAGTTGGACATCGAATAAGGAAGATGGAAAAAAAGGATCAATGCATTTACATGGTGGTGTTAGCAAAGAAAAATGAAAGTACCATGGAATACCAAAAGGACAAATAAGCCCTGTTTTGGAAAAAAAAAGACGACCAGCATGCTCCTTAAAGATGAGGATGGTGAGACTTCATTTCACCTACTTGGGACATGTTATCAGGAGAGCCCAGTGCCTGGAAAAGGACTACCTGGTCGGCAAAGTAGAGGGGCAGTGAAGGAGGGGAAGGCCCTGAAGGAGATGAATTGGCACAGTGGCTGCCACCGTAGGCTCAAGCATGGGCAATTGTGAGGATGGTTCAGGACCAGGCAGTGTGTCGTTCTGGTGTTCATAGGGTCAGCATGGGTCAGAACCGACTTGATGACTCCTGACAACAGCAACAGCAATAACAGAGGGGCGTCGAGTTACATTGGAACTGAGTTGCATTGGTGTCGACCGTCATGAAACAAATAGTAATGCATCTGTCACAATCCGTGTGAAAACGTCTCGGAGACATCAGGAAAAGACTCCAAGAATTTCTCAAGTATCATCACAAATACTGTCAGAGTGAGACAGTTCGGAGGCAGTTACTCTTGTTGAGTTATTGCAGGTCTCTTCTGGCAGTCCTACAAACAGGCCCAAGGCCACAGAGTTTATTGGCTACTGGTTGAAGCATAAAATAAGCCTGTCGGAAACATTCAGCATGCTGGGTCAATTCCACATTGAATCTGAGAACCGCAGAGTGAATCCAAATTCAAAGAAACCCAATAGCCAGGTGGAACGCTCCTCCAATTCTTTGAAGAAGTTGGTGGGGGACGAGAGGGAACGAGGGCATTCTTCCCTTCCACTAGGCATATAAACAATTGCAATGGTTTCCTAAACAAAGACTGAGCAGCTGCTTTCCAGGCAGTGGATCAAAGTGCAAGCAGGTTGATCAAGACACTCTTGAACCAAGCACCAAGGTGCAAAGGTGAAAATGAGAATGCAGAGAGTAAGGAGGTGTTGAAATATGCAGGCAATATTTCCAAAAGTTCAGAGGAGATTACTGGGCTGTGGGTCATGTCCCGGAGCTGGGGAAATGTTTGAATTGGGTGGGTTTTCCTTTTTTTGCCTGAAGTGATTCCCCAACTTTAAACTTAGGCCTTTATCATGAGGACATTTTTGTAAAACAAAAGATCTCATTGTTCCTCCTTTCGTCTGTGAACTCTTATTTGATTCACATCATGCATATCATCAGTCTTTCTGTTTTTCTTTGGTTTCTTGAACAAAACTCTATGTCATCTTCTTAATTGACAGCCCAATGTTTATAAGCCTACCTGCCCAGGACAGGTCCTTTTTATTTGAAAAGCCATTGATAGATTTAATGATGTTCAACTTTCTCAAAAGGAAAAAAAAAATCCCATCGGCGCAGTAAAATATATTGAGTTTGATGTGTTTGGCTGCAAAAACTTTCATTTGGCCAACGCTCCCTAGTCTGAAGTCTCCAAGTGTAAATTATAATGTTATTTGAGATGAAGGAGAGAGTCATTTGTGGTGCTCAGGCACGACACATGATGTAATCTTACACTCTATCTGCAGGTGCGATATTGGATTCTGCTAGGACAGGCACCTGGTATCAATGCTCAGTCTGGCATTGTTTCAACACAGCCAGCCATGGCTGAAGATGACGAAAATAAAACAGAACTCAGCTACAGTAGACCTTTTTTTTTTTTTAAGAAGAGCAACAATGAGAAACAATTACCAATGAGTTAATGGTTTCTGATTACTCTTTTGATGAGAAGCATACCACACTTTTCAGTAATATTTTCAGTGCTATGACACCATAAAAATATAACCATGCCTAAGGAGTAACAAGACAACAATAATAGCAATAGCTGTATTTTGACACATGAAAATGACATAAGTATGGATTACATATAAGGGGACTTCAAAAATTCATGGAAAATGTCCCTTAGCTTTTAATTTAAATTTCCGCAAACTTTTTGAAACCCCCTAATACAGTAGATGGACAAAGCCTGGGCTGTGTATTTTCCCATTACAATATTCATCACACTAGCAATTGCCTTTCAAATGTCTATGTCTGTCTCTGTCCCTAAGTCCCAGGAGGGAATGAGCTAACAGAGTGCTTAGTTCAACTTAGTTTTCACATGGTTTTGGGGTGAATCACTGATTCACACATTCTTTCTCTTTCAAGAATTGATCTTGGTTTAGAAGATTTGTCTTAAAACAAGCTGCTATCCAAGTGAAACCTCAACTAAGTCCACAAAGAAGGAGCACACCCACCCATGTGATGCAAGGAATGGAGATCATTAAATCAAAGATCAGCGGAGGGCATTGCATGAGAGCTTGAATTGTGAGTACCCGGTTTTCAGAAGGTCAAAAGGATACTTGGTGGCCCGGTTGTTATGCACTGAGCTGCTCGTCACAAGGCCCTTAATTTGACACCACCAGCAGCTCTGAGGGAGGACGACTGGGGTCTTGGAAACTCATGGGGTGAGTTCTGCCCTGTCCTATGACGTTGCCATAAGTCGGGATTGACTTGATGGCAGTGAGTTTGATCTTTGGACAGATGACAGTGAAATCACAGCATCCATTTACATTGTTCCTTGTGTGAATCAGCTTCTGTTGGACTCCTTAAGATCACTGACCACAGTTGGATATAGTCTTTCTTTCAGACAGACTACATTGGAAAATGATTTACTACAGTTAGAACGGGGCTAAAATTTAACACATTATAATTTTTTCCCTTTTGGCACAATTTTAATTTGCTCTAGTTTCTATTATTTTCTACTTTCATTTCTATTGGGGTTGTTCTATGTTTTTTTCTATCATTTTTGAATTAAAAAATCTTTTCTTTATATGAAATCTAGGATAGATAGATCTATAGACACAGTAAGCAGTTCCTTCACATTATGGCTCGATGGCAATGAGTTTGAGGGGAATTTTTGAGGGTTATGGTAAGTGGGGTTAGGGATAATAGGCATCAAATAAGAGGTATAAGAAGAAAGAAAATATTCTAAAGTTTTTATTGATAATTCCA